>CM035173.1:93051474-93176474 GCA_020205615.1 Panax quinquefolius
AATTTTCTATAATTATCATTTTTGAATATTATGGAATGATGTTGTAGTTGTGGGTAATAGTTATAAAATTCCAAATAATGTTATAGTTGTGGGTAATAGTTATAAATTTTACAAAATACGCAAGTTGTTATATAATATTCGATTGGTCGGGGAATATTCGATTTAACAAGAAATATTCGTACGACGGCACAATCATTGGTGGACCCCACAGCGGAATTATTGTCCGATTGAAAAACGACAAAAATATTTTATAAAAATAACGGTAGAAGTTTTATCGTTAACTGTTGAAACATCCGGTGTTAAAAGTACAGGAATACGCGTGGTTGCATAGTAGCACACAGTATTGATTATTGATGCTTACGTGAAATGTCACTCAGTTTTGTTCAATTATTGCTTCAGTAATTATTGCATAATATCTCACGTTAATTGATTCAATTATTGTCGATATTTTATATATTATTAAATCAATAATTGAGACGACGAAGTTATTAATATTATTATTTGCAATATTAACGATGTCTAGAAGTTTTGCCAATGAGAGGCTTGGTCACCTAATTGCGCGCCAATAGGGAGAAATCCTTATTGAAAAACCCCCTCTTTCTTGGGAACCACCTGGTCGATTAATAGTGTGAATTATAATAATGATGATAAGTTTTATTTTATTAGTATTATTAATGTAATAAAATAGAAAAACTTTTTATATAAAATGTAATACTTTTACAAAGTTATTCGTTTTATTAGACTATAAATAGAATATATTATATTCTATTATGCATAGTATTTTGCATAGTAAAATCTTTTTATATAAAAAATGTAATACTTTTATAAAGTTATTCGTTTTATTAGACTATAAATAGAATATATTATATTTTATTATGATAGTGTTTGCATAGTAAAATCTTTTTATATAAAACAAAATACTTTTATAAAGTTATTCGCTTTTATTATATTATAAATAGAATATATTATATTTTATTTAAAAGATTTTGTTTTATTAGAATATTTTATAGTAAACCAATCTCTGACCGTCCCATTTAAAAGTAAATCAATCTGGACCGCTTCAGAATGAGTTACTATTCACCCATTCTCCTATAAATATAAGTTCATTCCTTCATTATTTCTTACGAATTCACTTGAACTTTAGAGAGAGAAATATAGAGAAAAGAAAAAAGTATTATGTTACTTCACTACTCCTATATCCAGGTTTGTTCTAAGGTAAGGGATATTATTTCTTTCAGATATTCATGAAGAGAACTTCATTATTCCATTTTTTTATTCTCATTGGAATAACTCAGATACGCTGATCTACCCTATACTTGGTGAAATTCTTTTATTATTCCATTCTTTATCATTATGTTGAATAACTCGCTACATGCAATCCGCATACATGGTGAAATTCTTCATTATTCCATTCTTTATTATTCTCATTGGAACATCATGTCATGCGTGCGCTTACGTATGACTCGGTTCTCGTTATTTATTATTCTGTTGGAACATCCATCGGTGCGAATTTCACTTTGACACGGTTCCATTATTTATTATTCTGTTGGAATATCCTGTCTGTGCGTTTACGCATGACCTAGTTCCGTTATTTATTATTCTGTTAGAATAACCTGTATGTGCAGTCTATCGCATGCTTGTGATTTCTTTTGTTATTCCATTCTTTATTATTCTCAGTTGGTTAAAGTTTTGACTTCTGTACTCCATGAAATTATTGGAATATCTTTGATATTTGCGATTCATCCAGTATCTTTTCATGGAAATATTTTTCTGAGCATTCTTGAATTTTACTCTACAAAGAAGTATCATGTTGACAATTTGGACGTTATTAGTTCCTGGATAAATTAATTCTTGAACTTGTTTTGTTGAATTCTTATATCATTGTCATCATCCTCATGTTTATATTATGTTGAAAGTCATCTGTGGCCTATAGTGCATAGATGGACTTGGTATGATTATTATGACCGAGGATTAATCGGTATAATCATGACCGTAATATTACAAATGATGTGGTAAAAGTCCTCATTGGCCCGTAGTGCATTGATGGGCGCTTATTGGCATGATCATGACCATTGATGAATACACGAATATCCTTGGCCGTAGTGCGCATGAATAATTTATGGTTGTGATACTAATGAATATCCTTGGTCGTAGTCTGCGGGATGATGTGGATTATTTATTGTCGAGTCCTAGCGATAAAAGTGATGAAAAACCTTTTAATCATAAAAGATAGTAGATTTTATTCTCTACTGACTCTTTAAATGGATTATTTGTTCCACCGCAGCTTAAACTTGATGTTTGTTATATTGTATCGCTTTAACATTGTTGAAGGCTAACGATAATTTATTCTCAGTATTATCTTAGTCATAATATTTCTTCTTGGGCTAGTTGAGCTCACCTTTTTACTTTCATTGTTCTCTTGAGAAATGAGAACGTAATGAGGACTAATCGGGAAAGGAGTGACAGATCCGATAATAAAGCATTAGTAGTCCTCACTATTCATTAAATAGTATGATAATAAATGTAATGAGAACTCAATTGAGTGTGGTTATTGTCTAGATGACAATATTTGTATTAAAACTCACAACATATGTTTTCTTAGTATTTTACATTTAATTGTTGTATAATTAAGTTGTATTTGAATTTTGTACCATGTATTTGGCAACTCAATATGGGTAATGTATACCTATTTTGGGGTGTCACAAAATCATTTTAAAATAACGCTTTTTAATAATTTTAATATCAAAAATTAACGCTTTTTAAAAATTTATAATATTTTTATATCAAAAAATATTAACATTTTAATATCAACCTCATATCAAAAAAATTTAATATTTTAAAATATTATCATTTTTAATATTAATAAAATATTAACATTTTTAATATAAAAAATATTAAATTTTTTAATATCAAAAAATTAACATTTTTTTAAAATATTTAAAATATTTTTATATCGTAAAATATTAACGCTTTTAATATTAACCTCATATTAAAAAATTAATATTTTCAAAATATTAACATTTTTTAATATCAAAAATATTAATAAAATATTAATATTTTTAATATCAAAAATATTAATGTTTTTAATATTAAAAATTAACATTTTTAAAAAATTTAAAATATTTTAATATTTTAGTATTTTAATTAAATGATGTAAATATGTTATATAACGTATTTTATTTAATTAGTTGTTTTGATTAGTTAACAAAATAATTTGAATTTTAGTATTTTGATTAAATGATGTAAATATGTTATTTTTTTTTATTTTGAATTTTAATAATTTTTGTTTTGATTAAATGACATATGTCACATGTCAGGGGAGTTTTTGAACCTTCTCCCTTTAAGCCTCCATGTGTCTGCCACGTCAGCCAATTTTAACCCTGTTTGTCTTCTCGTTAACTATAGGGGAACGCACGAAATAACCAAAAATATATAACGTTAAGGGTACTTTTGGACAAAAAAAAATATAGGATGCTCGGTAGATATCGTGGTAAAAATCAGAGGTATTTTTGAACCTTCTCCTATTTTTATGGGAAACAAAAAAGATGTCCATTAATAATGATTTGGTTTCTCTGGAACATTACTCATATAGAAAAACTTAATAAAAAATGAGTCAAATACACTCACACTCCATGTAGATAATTATAATAACACTCATTAGCTCTCTAGTTTTTTAAGTAACACTCGCTACCCCTCTAGTTAACATAATGTAACACTCACTACCCCTAAGATGGTTGACTTGATGATGACAACAATTTTTAAAAAGAAAATGGCTAAAATGTCCCTTAACTACTGTAAGGATAATTATACCTTCAATTTTTGATGACTAATATACCCTTTTAAGTATATAGTATACCTTCGATTTATGTCATCTCACGTGATTTTCTTCATTTTGTTTGTTGTTAGTTCCAGTGTAATTAAATGTACAAACTAACAGCAGATCTCGGCATAATTCCTTAAGTTGCATGCCTTTTACACTGCATAGATCCTTAGTTTGATCTCCTAATCATACTCCCTCTGTTTCATTATAAAACAGGTCTCATTTGCAAAATTTATAATTTTTAAGGATATATTTTTTTTAATCTTTTATTGAGTATTTAATTTAGTAGTGATGCCATGATAATAAATTTGAGATAATAAACCTAATAAATGGGAATTTTATTTTATTTTTCAAAATCATAATTTGCAAATAGGACTTTTTACGTTTTTGGGACAGAGGGAGTAGTAATGTGTTGTCATTACAAAATGGCATACTACAGTTCTATAAGCTACAATCATGTATATTAACAAGGCATTATTATGATTTGGTAATTGCCTTCTTCTTTTCCAAAATATGACCATGTCGACCTCATACTGTTACTACACAAGGTAAACACCAGGACCAGAATTGATAAATAAATAAAATTTCTAACAAAAGTGCATAAAAGAGTAGCACAAAAAAGCTTTTGAAAGAAATGAAGTAATACATGAACAATTAAAGTAATATATTAACTTTTGGACCATGGCTCATCAAAAAGGTTCTTGCAATAAATGACTTATATTTGACAATGAACCGTCTCTGTGTCAACAAATGGATGAGTGTACCCTTTCAGGAAAAAGTCCTATCAACAAACATAATTTTTCCTATTCACAATATGTGATCAAAAGTACCACCAATTATTAAATTCTAAAATTCCTAATAGTAGTAATTTACCAAGAGTATATGTACTAAATCAAAGTCTGTATTCGAAATAGGAAATTGAACATATGCAACTTGAGTGTAATTCGTAACAGTATGTGATTGTGTTTGATTCATAATAGAAGCTTGATTCTCAGCAGTTTGATTCACAATAGAAGCTTGATTCTCAACAACTTGATTCCCACAAATTCTTTTTCTTTCAACAACTAAACCACCTTTGCTACCAATCGAGTGAATTATCCTTTTATTGATTTGGTTCGGAGGTGTAATATCAACCCAATGAGCTCCCGTCTGTTCGTCCAACAAAATATTATTGTCAAACTTTAAACAATATAGAAAATATTCTTTCATTAACAATATACATGTTTTATGTAAAACTAATTACATGTAAAATATCTCACCTTTGAAACTGGATTACCATTATTTGTAGGATAAACAAGTCAACCATCTCTTTTCGATCTTGTTATGACAACCTTTCCCCTTCCTTGAAATCGAATTCCTTTCTCTTTACCCGAATTGTTTGTTCCCACATTAGTTGATAAAACTTGTTGACATCTCCCCAAATCTCTTCCATTTTTATTTGACGTTTCCCAAACCTCTTCATTATTTCTTCGATCGGCTCCTTTCCTTTTCTTCCTAACATTCCCTCTTCTACCAAGTGGTTTTGATTGATCTTCACCAGCTTGTTGTGTCTGACCTTCACCAATCTGTAATAAAAGAACAGACAAGTTATTAGAATCATAAAATATAATGTAAAATAAGTAAACTGTAACAAGCAAATATTATTAAATATATATATTATATTACCTCTTGAGTTACACCATCGAGAGTAACCCCATTCCCAGTTAACTCAGGTGAATCTCTTTGGCAGGTCAATCTATTATGATCAAACTGTTTGCAGTTAGAGCATTTGACACTTAGAGCTCTTTTTACAAAATTATTTCCTGCATTAACTTCACCTGGCTCTTTCCTTCTATTTTTCCTCGGCCTCCCAGGCAACCTATGAAGAGGTGGGGGGTCCAATGGATCACTTCCATCTTCTATGTATTTTCACAATCTTTGATCTTTGGTAGGGTGAATCATTTTTTCATGAGAAACTAAGTATGCATGATTTGTAAAATATGCATCACAATATTGTTCAACATTGGCTCTCTTAAATGCAATAGCAGCAACCCCATGTTTACAAGGAATGCCTGAGCCCTGAAACCTGCCATGCTCTACAATCACAAACTCTTAGTCCAATGTCAACCAAAAATGTGAATCCATCGTCAAAGACTTTGAATTTATTCCCTATACCATAGATCACTCTGCAAATTCTAGCTTTACCAAGATTGAAGTTTAATTTCTTTCTAATATTCTGAGTAACATATCCATCCCAAGCACACCCATTTTCATACCTCATTTGAATTCTTTGCATCAACTTACAGCTAATCCTTTCAAGCCTTTTCAAAATGGGTATACCCCTCATAGCATCAACCCAATGGTTAAAGGACTCACAAAAATTACTTGTGACATAATTACTTTTACATCTCTCATCAAAGTCATATCTTGTCCATGTTTCAAGAGGCTCTTTCATCAAATAATTGTATGAAGATTGAGACTCTTTCTTAATATCCTTCATTGCTAGTGTTGGGCCATGATATTTTAGGTATTAGGCCTAATGTATTGGGCCGAATGTATTGGGCCTATTTATTTAGTTAACCTCTTGGGTCATCTCTATTGGGTTTGGCCAGTTGGGTCAAAACAGTGGATCCTTTTGGGTCGAATTGTTGGGCCAACCCATCAAATAACTAAATATCTACATCTTTGACCGGCAATGATGAAAGAAGATAGCTGTTGCCCGAAATGTCTGCAAGGCTTTAATGTGGATGGGATCTTAATCTACCAAGCGGGGGAAACAAAATGAGAGGATGTAGCGATTTACAGCATGCGGTCACCGAGATCACCGCAGTGGAGAACCGTGTCGGCGACAAGAGTGGGTACATGGCCAACCGGCCGGAGAGTATATGATAGCAAGGAAGTTATCCAAGAACAGGTAACTGATAATTTTATCTCTCTCAATACACTGGATATTTTATCCTCCATTGTTAACCTTGTGATCGCCTGTACTGACTCTCACGCCTAAGCTATCCCCCGACGGTCGAAGTCATCAAGCTTTTGGTGTTGATCGTGTTTATTGTGCAGGATCAGAACGTCTTACGTGATTGGGACGTGGCAGAAGATCTTGGCGTTAACAGCTAGGTTGAAGTCATGTTCATTATAAGCTTTAACTGCCCTCTAAAAGTGATTTTTTTAACATCAAGGCTAGATACTTTTTTCTAAAATTACAAAACAAATGCCTAGTGTGACGCCCCCAAAATAGGTATTCATCACCCATCTTGAGTCGCCAGATACATGGTACATAAATTCAAATACAACTTAATTATACAACAGTCGTGCAAAATACGACGACATATATACTGTGAGTTTCAATACAAATATTGTAACGTATATAATACGACAATATTCATACTCACATTAATACATGCCATATAAAGTACAACCGCAAATATTTCAAGTCTCCAAAGGGATACGAGAAGATTTCTGTTCTCTTCATTTTATCAAGCAAGGTGCACTTTTGACGCTTTCGTGGTTCAGTTCTCATCACCCTATTGTTGTTCACCAAAATCAATTATTAAGTGACGTATAAAATACGACACACACATCTTAGGTCCTCAATACAATTATTTATTGCATGTCATGCCATAGTGAGGACTACTAATGCTATCATCTGGACCGTCACTCCATTCCCCGACTAGTCCCAGCTATATTCTCATTTCCTGAAGAGAACAATAAAAGAAAGGGTGAGCTCAACTAGCCCAGTAAGAAATATTATGACTAAGATAATATAGAATAAATTATCATTAGTCTTCAACAATGTTAAATTGATAAAATATAATAGACATCAAGTTTAACTACAGCGGAATAAGCAATCCATTAGAAGAGTCAAGTAGAGCATGATATCTACTATCTTCTATGATTTAAAATGTTTTCATCAATTTTTATCGCTGAGACTCAGTTTAATAAATAAACCACATCATTGAGTCATCTCAGCTCTACGGGCCAAGGATATTCATTAAATTATCAATGGTCATGACTATACCGAATAATCCATGGTCATAATCATACCAAAAGCTGTCCATCAATGCACTACAGGCCACTGAGGATTTTTACCACATCATTCGTCACATTACGGTCATGACTATACCGAATAATCCCTGGTCATAATCACACCAAGTCCATCTATGAACGTAAGCCAAAGATGACTTTTATCACAATATAAACATGAGAATGATGACAATGATATAAGCATTAATCAAACGAAAACAAGGATAAATATTAAAGGCTTTAAATTTATCCAAATATTATCAATCACTTAATAAACTCATAATCTAATATTATTAATATTATAACAATATTTTAATCACTTCTTAAACTTATAAACAATTTATTTCAATTGTTTATACTTTACCAAATAATGCATTTAATCATTCAAAAATGTCATACTCATAAGATTTCATCACCAATGATCAAATCCCTTATCAAAAATCTGCATATACCCTATATAGGATTCCCAAACCATAAAATCCTATTTACTAATTCTTCAACTTCACATAACATATTTAACTCATATGTTCGTAACTAAACCATTTTCATGAAAAATTACCAAATAAACTTGTTATTTTTCTATCCTTTGCCCAAACATATATACATATATTTCATACACAACAAGTATTTTTTTATAATTTTTCAACTCCCTTAAGTATTTTTCAAAAATCAATT
This sequence comes from Panax quinquefolius, assembly GCA_020205615.1. Lineage (NCBI taxonomy): Eukaryota > Viridiplantae > Streptophyta > Magnoliopsida > Apiales > Araliaceae > Panax > Panax quinquefolius. The sequence goes on from CM035173.1 coordinate 93,059,975, forward strand.
TCTAATTAATTCCTTAAGAAATTAGCTACCTCAAGTTTAACTCCAGAAATTCTCAAATCTTGGCAGGATCTTACACATGTTAACGTGAGCTTCCAGTTTTAATTTCATAGTCATCGGAGTTATAAAACTCCGGTTATAGCATTTTTTGTCGAAAAAATCTAAATATTGAAATAGTCATAACTTGCTCATTTTAAGTCGGAATGAGCTCATTTTTGGACAGGAGGTACTTTATACCATATATTTTCATGTCCCAAAAGGCCGAAAGTTTTCTCACAAACTAAGTGGCCGAAAATGCCCTTTTAAATTTCTGGACAGTAGCCTTTTTGGTACTTTACAGTTTTTGACTCCTTTACTAAAATCAGTCCACACGAAAATCTACAACACCTTTTCCGGTGATTCCACTTGGATAAGTTCGAAAAATCATAGATCTAACTCTAGAACTTGACCACACTCAAAAATTTGAAATATAATAGGAGATATGGTCAATTGAATTTTATATTCTATTTTCATCAAAATCTGATTTTCAACCCTTTGTGATTTCTAAGAAACTTTCATGTTTTCACATAATAACCAACATAACTCATCATGACAATGACATAATAATTCAATAAAACAAGTTCAAGAATAAATTTTAAAGATGTATAAGTTAATTTATCCTGAACTTAATAATATCTAAATTGTCAACATGATACTGCTTTGTGGAGAAAAATTCAAGAATGCTCAGAAGAATATTTCCACGAAAAGATACTAGATGAAGTGCAAATATCCAGGTTATTCCACTAATTTCAAGGAATATAGAAGCCAAAGCTTTAACCAACTATGTATAATAGAATATATGAAACTGCAAATGGATTTTCGCCCGCCATGTGGTAATCCACGTAGCCAGATCATTTCTATAATTTAATAAGAAATAAATATAAAGAATCATTCACCATGCATGTGGTAATCCACACAGACATGTTATTCCAACAGAATAATAAAGAATGGAATAACAGAAGGATTCACCATGCATGCGATAGATCACATGTATGTGTTATTCCCAATGTAATAATAAATAGTGGAACCGGAACCAGTCAGTAATCCGCACCGGCATGATATTCCAATGTAATAATAAATAATGGAACCAGTCATGCGTAAACGCACGTATGTGATATTCCGGCGTAATAATAAATAATGGAATAATAGAAGAATTTCACCACGTATGCAAGATTGATTGGCATGATGTAAAAGTTATTCCAACATAATAATAAGGGATGGAATAACGTAAGAATTTCACCACGTGTATGCGGATTTAGCATAAACAAAGTTATTCCAACATAATAATGAAGAATGGAATAATGTAAGAATTTCACCATGTATGCGGTACTTGAGCATAAACAAAAGTTATTCCAACATAATAATGAAGAATGGAATAACAACTCTTACGAGTATTGAAAGAAAATAATTTTCTTCATGAATACGAAAGAATAATACCCCTTACGAGTACAACAAATAATATCCCTTACCTTATAAAGAAGAGTAATCTGATGGGTAGGGCGGGGATTTACTTGAAGAAAACTTGCACTACGCTCAAAGCTTTCTTAAACTCTAACGAAATACGCTCAAGATTATAGAAGAAGAATTCTCTGAACTTCTGGTGTGTTTTCAATTCTAACTAAGCATCCTATTTATAAGAAAATAGAAAGGATACTATGTAATAAAATATAATATATATATATATATATATATTTATATATTTTATTTAAAATCTAATAAAATAAATAACTTTATAAAAGTATTTTGTTTTATATAAAAAGATTTTACTATCGAAAAACACTATGCAGAGACACTATTCAACACTATCGTATAATAAAATATAATATATTCTATTTATAATCTAATAAAACAAAAAACTTTATAAAAGTATTCATTTTTTATATAAAAAGATTTTACTATGCAAAACACTACGCATAATAGAATATAATATATTCTATTTATAGTTTAATAAAATAAATAACTTTATAAAAGTATTCACATTTTATATAAAAGTTTTTCCGCTTTTATTACATTAATAAAACAAATAAAATAAAATTTATATATATATATATATATATATATATATAAACTTCCGTGACTTCATTAAAAGATACCTCAATATATTTAACAACATTTATCATCATTATTATAATTCACAATATTAATCGACCGTGTCGCTCCTGTGAAAGAGGTGCTTTTCAATAAAGATTTCTCCTATTTAGGCGCCGCTTGATTAGGTGAGGAAACCTCTCCTTGGCGTAACTTCTAGACATCGTTAATATTACAAATAATAATATTAATAACTCATCATCTAAATTATTGATTTAATAATATATAAAATATCGACAATAATTGAATCAAATAACGTGAGATACTATGCAACAATTATTGTAGCAATAATTGAACAAAATTGAGTGACTTCTCACGTAAGCATCAATAATCAATACTGTGTGCTACTATGCAACCACGCGTTATTCCTGTACTTTTAACACCGGATGTTTCAACAGTTAACGATAAAACTTCTGCCGTTATTTTCATAAATATATTTTTGTCGTTTTCTCATTCCGACAATAATTCCGTTGTGGAGTCCACCAATGATTGTGCCGTTGTACGAATATTCCCAGTTAAAAAGAATATTCCCCGACCAATCGAATATTATATAACAACTTGCTTACTTTGCAAAATTTATAAATATTACCCACAACTATAACATTATATCAAATCCACACCATAATATTCAAAAAAAATATTTCGCAAAATTTAAATCTTTATTAATAAAATTTGGGGTCTCACACCTAGCACATGTCCTATGAAGTGCATGTGGAAATTCCTCATCGAGTACATATTTAAGACCCTGAAAGAATATAAACAAAAATTATCATCAATTTTTCAACATTGAGCATAAACTAATTATAATTAAAAATTTAAAATCATTAATTTTCTTATTGACAATTAATTTGGTTATATAAAGGTGGTTGCTTGTGAGTTGTGATGAAGTTGTACTGATTACAATAATGAGATGAAGAACAACCCAAATGAGGTAGAGACATTCATTTAATTTCAACATGGTGCTTCTTTATAAAGTTCTGGTGGACTAGCATAAAACTATTTCACCTAATGTCAATTTAAATGAAATTGTAATAACTCTATACAAACTCAAAAAGTGATGTTAATATAAATAAATTCACAATAACTGGTTTGACTTTTGAGAAGAAGAAATAGCATCCACTATATACATATTATCCATTAATAAATACTTTCTTCGTTCTAAAAAGCAGAGTTTTCAATAATACCTTATGCTTGTCTGAAATGAATGTTAATGTCCTCACATCGTCATCATCTGCACCTAGAGTTATCCTTAAACTAATAAAAAGGAACTTCCATTATTCCCATCTAGAGCTACTGCAGCCAACAAAACACCACCATAAGGCCCTTTTAGGTGTCATCCATCAACACCTATAAAAGGTCTACATGCATTTTTTTGAATCCAGAAGTCAATGGCTCATATACTATAAACATTCTTTTAAATGTGGGATTCACATCAATTGATAACCTATCAGTGTTAATATCCACTATACTTTCAAGATTTGTACTTAAAATTTGTTGACCATATTGCCTCAAACTTTTATAAGACTTTGTATGAAAACCATCAAGTTCAGCAAGTGCCTTTTTTTGGCCCTGTATAACTGCATTTTAGTGCACTCAATCTGCCATTTCTTATGCACTTTGGTCTGAATTTCATTTATCTTCATGTCAGGATTGTCCCTTGTTATGAAATCAGGCTCACACAAATACACTAAGATAAATATAAACACACTACTGTATGAGATATAAAATAATAACACAAGAATTTTACGTGGAAACCCAACTAGGAAAAACCACGGGGAGAGATCTCAGAAATCCATTATGAAAATAATATGGAAATTACAAACTCTCAACTGAGAAATAAACTAACTATTTATTTCTCTTTACACCCTCACTCTCAAAATGCTCTAACTGAGCTTCTCACTCTCTAACTCTCTTTGACATTCAAACTAGAGCTTTGCTCTTTTTTTCTCTCTAAGATATGCTCTATCAATTGTGGTGTGTCTAATCCTTCAAGCTTGGCTGCCTTTTATAGCCGAATGGAAGGGAGTTGTAAGACCACGAAATTTTTTTTAAATAAAAAGGAATTTCCTTTATTTATTATTTTGAAATAGTAAGGGTGGATTTGATTAATGTGGTTAGTTATGGGTAAAATGCATAAATATTTCAAAATAAGCAAGTGGTTATAAAATATTCATTGTTGTTTGGAATATTCGTTTGGTCGTGGAATATTCGTCTGACTTCGGAAATATTCGCATTTACGGTAGCGACCATGTATGTGGGCCCCATAACGGAAAGCGATTGGATGAAGAAAACGACAAATATAAGTTGGTTAAAAATAACTACAGTAGTTATTCCACCAATTAAGATCATTGGAATACCCGGTGGTTAAAATACAAGAATACGAGTGGTTGCACAAAGATGCACACCAGTATTGCACAAAGATTGTTGAATTATTGATCCTTACGTAAGAAGGCACTACTCAATAATTTTCACAAAGAGTTACCGCTCAATATTTTATTTTATTGATTCAATAATTGTTTAGCGTTGATATTTTATATTATTGTTGTTCAATAATTGTCACTTTGCACATTATCTCCATTATCGGATCAATAATTCATATTATTTGAATAATATTATTAGATAGCATTATTGGCAATGTCTAGAAAGTTCTCATCAAGGAGAGGTTTGGTCACCTAATTGCGGCGGCCAAGAAGGAGAAATCCATATCGGAAAGCCCCTTTCTCGGAACTACTGGTTGTCATAATTGTGATTCTCGTAATATTATTTGTGAATAATTAATTATTGATTTATATGATAAGAAAATATTTATAAATGATGGATTTACTTGTTTTATGTGGTTATAATTGAATGATTTAATGTTGAGGTGTTTTATCGATTTTATCTGGATTGGAGGTATTAAAAGATCAAATCGGTGTTATTACAGCTTTATTGTGTGAGTTATAATATTTAATCCGACCGTTGGATCGTTGTAATTTTTGGATATGTTATACATACATAAGTTGAGTATATGTCAACAAATTTTGAACCGTTAAAAATGAACGAATGATTTGTTATGAATTTTAAGAGGTGACTGATTCGGAAATTATGTTATAAATGATTTTGGTGAAAAATTCTAGAATTGGTGGGCCCCACTTGTGGTTGGTGAAGAAATGTGTTGAATTTTATTTCAAATGTGGTGGGTGGGAATAGTAGCGGTGTAAAGCCATCGTGTTGCAGTTAAAGTCCGCTTCTTAGCGTGCTAACATTTTCCTATAAATAGAGGGGGCTAAGTTAGAATCGAAAATCACACCGAAACAAGTTTTCTCTTTTCTCTCTCTATATTATCGAGTGTATTTTGTGAGTATTTTGAGTATACTTTGAGTATTGTTAGACGGTGCAAGTTCCTTTCAAAGACTATATCCTGTGTTTCAACTAGAAGTCTTGTCTTTTCGAGGTAAGGGATGTTATTTTCTTCTCGGATGATATTATTTCTTCAATATCATTATCTTTGAAATATTGGTTGGAACTTTTTATCAAATTTGAAACTTTTTCATGCTCTGGGTTACTATTCATGAGTTACTATTCACGAGTTACTATTCATGAGTTACTATTCACGAAGTTACTATTCACGAGTACTATTCATGAAGCGTGAAGATGTTTTTTTGTGGAATTTCTATCTTTTGGTATCTGAGTTACTATTCACGATACAACACTATTCACGTGATACCAGCACTATTCACTTAATAATCACTTGACTTATTCAATTAAAAATGAAAATTTTTTTTTCGCCTAAAAATATCTATTCTGATACTAGCTTTGATTGTATCCATGTTTTGATCATTCTTGAATTTTACACCACTATGATTATTTTTGAGGTATTTTTGGACGTGGATAAAACCAATGCAAAGATGAATGATTTCAAAGAATATCTTTGGCTCAGTAGTGCAAAGATGAACAGTGTTTAAATGAACATGACCAACTCGATGAATATCTTTGGCACTAGAGTGCAAAGATGAAAGATGTTGAGATGAACATGACCGATCGATCGATGAATATCTTTGGCCTATAGTGCAAAGATAAATATTTGATTTGAGATGAATATTGATTGATGTTACAGGATAAAATATTGATGATGGACCTGTTAAATTCATAGATTATAGTAGATTTCATTCTCTACGTAACTCTTCTATGAATTATTATTTCATTAATAATATTGATCCGAAACTTGTTGTCATTGTATTCTATCGATTTTTCCTCGTTGAAGACTAACGATAATTTGTTGTATATTATCTTAGTCATAATATTCTTTACCGGGGCTAGTTGAGCTCACCCTTTTCCTTATTGTTCCATTTTTCTTCTCGGGAGGCGAGAATGTAATGAGTACTAGTCGGGGGTATGGAATGAAGGTTCTAGAGAGAGTTGTTTAGTAGTCCTCACCATTTTGTAAAATAATGTATCAATAATTATGATGGGGATTTATTTATGTGGATATTGTCTAGATGACAATATCTATATTTAAACTCGTAGTTTATATGTTGTAATAATAAAGTTGTAGTTGTTTCTGTACCATGTATTTGGCGACTCAGAATGGGTTGGATGGAATGGACCTATTTTGGGGTCGTCACAGGAGTAGCATTAATTAAGTTCAAAGAGAGTTGGTAAAATGTTTCTTTGACCCATTAATGGGTGTGGACCATTGACCAAAATAGGAGTCAATATTCAACAATCTCCACCTTGGCTCATATTTTTCAAAAAATTGTGAACTTCTTTGTGTATGTGAATGTATCCCTCTCCCTGGATACTCCACCACAAACTTAGCATTCGACGAAGTGAGTTAAGTCCAAGCAGTGCTTGAACTTTTCTACTGTAACTGACTTTGTAAGCATATCTGCTGCATTTTCCTTTGTGTGAACTTTGCGAACTGCAATGTCACAATTGATCAGCCACTCACGAATCTTGTAATACCGAACATCTATATGTTTGGTTCTGGCATGGAACACCTGGTTCTTTGCTAAATGAATAGCACTTTGACTATCACACTCAATCGATATCGCTTGCTTGAAACCTAGTTCTTCAACTAGTCCCTTAAGCCACAAAGCCTCCTTGTCTTGCCTCTTCACAATGCCATATACTCAAATTCTATTATTGATAATGCTACCGTAGACTGCAACACTGACCTCCAACATATACATCCTCCACAAAAGGTGTATACAAACCCTATCGTAGATCTCCTTGCATCTAGGTCTCCAAAGATAATCCGAATCAACAAACCTCAGAATCTCACTTCATGCAGATCACGATTAAACATAAGACCGTAATTAGTCAGTACTCACTAGATAAATAACTAAAAATCCATTTTACAGCATTTCAATGCTCTTTTCTTGGATTTGCCATATACCTGCTAACCACACTGACTGCATGTGAGATATTTGGCCTTGTACATACCATGGCATACATTAAACAACCCACCACATTTTTATACGGTACTTTGGACATATACTCCACCTCATCCTCTGTCTATGGGCTTAACTGTGAAGATAACCTGAAATGTGCTGCCAACAGAGTGCTAACTAGTTTAGCATTGTTCATGTTAAACCTCTCTAATACCTTCTGCACATATCCTTTCTGAGTTACCCATAACTTTCCTCGCTCGACGATCCCTCGTGAATTTCCATACCTAGGATCTTCTTCAACACCCAAGATCCTTCATGTCAAATTCACTGCTTAACAGATTCTTCAGCTGAAGAATATCTGACTTCCTCTTTGCTGCTATCAACATGTCATCGACATATAACGTCAATAATACTAGAGAGCCATCATCAAGGGATCTAAAATATACACATGGATCATACTCCGAACGAGAGTAACCATGAGCCACCATGAAGTTGTCAAACTTCATATACCACTGTCTTGGGGACTGCTTCAAACCATAGAGAGACTTCTTCAAACTATAAACTAAGCCCTCTTTTCCTGGTTCAATAAACCCCTCAGGCTGCTTCATGTAGATCTTTTCTTCTAAATCACCATGGAGAAAAGCTGTTTTCACATCAAGCTGTTCTAACTTCATATCCTATGATGCTACAATAGATAAGATCAACCGAATTGATGTGTGTTTCACAACTGGTGAGAAGATCTCATTGTAGTCGATTCTCTCTCTCTGAGAAAATCCCTTTGCCATTAATCCGCCTCAATCTTTCACCTTCTTTATCGATCGAGCTTCTTTTTCCTAACACCCACTTGCATCCTATAGCCTTCGATCCTTTTAGAAGTCGAACTAACTCCCAAGTCCGGTTCTTCCAGAAGACTCCATCTCTTCCGCCATCGCTATCGCCCATTTATCATTATCCTCGAATCAATAACATCCTCGATAAGCTAGTCGATCTCCACTACCAAAGAATCAAGGCAAAGGCAACCATGTCTTCAAACCCATATCTCTCGCACCGGTTTGTCGACTCACCTTTCCCGATCTCTAACAAGATTATAGACCTCTCTTGGGGATCTCAAGGATGATCATCTTCAATCTCTTCAGAAGCTCCACCTCAATCGGGTGTTTCGCAACTCACCGCCGCAGATTCTTCATTCTCTGACTTGTTCAAAATGTGTTTCTCATCAATACCACATCTCTCGCGACAACCTTCTTCTTGATAATGGATCCCATAACCTCGTATCCTTTACTCCATCTTCATATCCAAAGAAAATACACTCTTTTCGACCTCGATTAAGTTTGACCGCCGCTTTCGACCGGCAAATGAACATAAGTCGACAACCAAAAGATTTTCATCACGTAAAAATCAACTGGTTTCCCACCCATACCTCTTCGGGATTTTGTAATCAATTCCAAATTGAAGGAGATCGATTTATCGATAATAACGTCAGTGTTGATTGCCTCACCCCGTAAACTCTTGGGCAATCCTCGCATTCAACCTCATACATCCGCACGCTCCAATAGAGTTCTGCTCATCCTCTCTAAACCCCATTTTGCTCGAGTTCTTTTCGACCGAGAAGTGCTCTCGTGATACCTTCATCCCGGCAGTAATCAGTAGGAACGACTTATCCTCAGTATTCTCGTGCATTATCTCGATCTCAAATACTTCAAATTCTTTTTCTATTCGTTTCTCTACTTTAGCTTTCCACTACTTGAAGATTCTAAAAACCTCGAATTTCTGCTTCATAAAATACACCCACACCTTTCTGGAGTAGTCATCTATAAAGCTTACAAAATAATGGGCTCCACCCATTGACGTATGCTTGATCGGGCCCCACACATCCGAATGTACATAATCAAGTACATTCTTACTGGTATGTGCTCATGCCTTGAAGCTGAACCTCCGTTGTTTGTCGTACACGCAAAACTTACAAAATTCCAAATTACACGTTTTGACACCTTTCAGCAACTGCCTTTTGTGAAGTTCTTTCATTCAACCTTCACTCAAATAACCAAGTCGCATGTGCCATAATTTTGTGCTATCACTATTGGAATTATCCTGCACAGAAATTGCTGCTCCACCAGCAACTGTGTCCCCTATCAACTTGAAGAGGGTGCCCTTCTTCTGACCCTTCATAATTACCATCGAACCCTTGGTAATTTTCATGACACCATCTCTGACTGAGATAATGCAACCTATAGAGTCAAGTACTCCAACCGATAACAAGCTCTTCTTCAATTCTAGAATATACCTTACATCACCCAATGTTCTGACAACCCTGTCAAACATTTTAATTTTGATAATGCCTATCCCAGTAACTTTGCAAACTACATTATTACCCAATAAAACTGTACCACCATTGCACGATGTAAAAGTATCAAACCAATCCATGTGAGGGGACATATGAAAAGAACAACCGGAATCTATGTACCAATCTGTAAGGCTGGTATTGTCTCTTACAGATAAGAGATCACCTTGTGAAGCTTCATTTTCTGTCACTATATACAACTCTCCGTCGCTGCACACATCTGCTTGTTCAGCAACATTAGCAGATTTTTTAATCTGCTTTCCTTTCTTCTTGTTATCCTTCTTCAACAATGGACACTGATTTTTGTAGTGGCCCTTCTCGTGGCAATGATAACACTCAACCTGAGATTTATCCTTTTTGTCTAGTCTTGCCTGAGACTTTTCTCGTTCCTTGCCGGAATGCTTCTTTCGATTAGGACCCCTGCCACGCCCATCTGAAAAAGCAAGAAGACTGTTTCCTTGATATCTGGAAGTAGTGCCCCTGAACTTATCCTGGTCCAGATCACGACATCACATCGTCAACTGCAAGCTTTTCTTCCCTACAAGGAGTGTAGTCTAAAGAGTTGAGTATGAATCTGGTAGAGAGACAAGAAGCAATAAGGCTTTATCTTCTTCGTCTAACTTCACATCAATACTGGTTAGATGGGTCACCAATCTATTAAACTCATTAATATGATTGGCCAAATCTGACCCTTCTTCCATCCGAAGCCGGTATAATTCTTTCTTCAAATATAACCGATTTAACAGAGACTTTGACTTGTAAACTTTCTCAAGTTTCTCCCACAAGTCCTTCGAAGAGGTTTCTGTCAAAACTTGATATTTGATATGTGGTGCCAAACTCAATCTGATTATTGCCACGACCTTTGCTTCAAGTTTCGTCCATTTTTCATCTGTCATAGTCGCTGGTTTCTTTCCTTCTAATACCTTTGTCAATCCTTGTTGAGCTAATACATCTTTAACTGTACACTGCCAAAGACTGAAATTTGACTTACCGTCAAATGGTTCAACTTCATACCTCGCACTTGTGCTTGCCATCTTCGTATTTGTGACCTGCCTAATTTCTCTTTAAATGGATGAACCAAGAGCTTTGATACCAATTGTTATGAAATCAGGCTCACACAAATACACTAAGATAAATACAAACACACTACTGTATGAGATATAAAATAATAACACAAGAATTTTACGTGGAAACCCAACTGGGAAAAACCACTGGGAGAGATCTCAGAAATCCACTATGAAAATAATATGGAAATTACAAACTCTCAACTGAGAAATAAACTAAATATTTATTTTTCTTTACACCCTCACTCTCAGAATTCTCTAACTGAGCTTCTCACTCTTTAACTCTCTTTGACACTCAAACTAGAGCTTTGCTCTTTTTTTCTCTCTAAGATATGCTCTATCAATTTTGGTGTGTCTAATCCTTCAAGCTTGGCTGCCTTTTATAGCCGAATGGAAGGGAGTAGCATTAATTGAGTTCAAAGAGAGTTGGTAAATGTTTCTTTGACCCATTAATGGGTGTGGACCATTGAACAAAATAGGAGTTAATATTCAACATCCCTCAATGTATCACCTAATTTGTTTGCAATCCAAGTCAATGTTGCTTCAGTGTTAGTGGAAACAACAATACAAGTGTGCGTGACACAATATGTCTTGATTTTATAAGTCACCTTATCAGGAAGAGGGGATGCATGTATTCTCCATGGACAACCAATTGCAACACATTTACACGTAACTCTTTTTTTCCTCATTTTTAATCCTCTCAATCTTGAAACCCTCTTGAATGGTATAATCTCTTAAAACCTATCTGAAACTGTGTACATTTGAAAAAAAAAGGCCTTCATGTAACTTGATCTTCTCTTTCCTAACATCTATAAATTCATTTCCATATCTATAGTGGTCAAACACCTTACCAAATTGTCTACAATCAACTTGTCTCCCCTCAATAGCTTGACCATCTTCAACAAATTTATTATCTTCATCATCATCATCATCATCATCATCATCATCATCATCATCATCATCATCATCATCATAATACACTCGATTGCATTCATCACTTGATGAGTAATCTGATAGGCCATCATTATTAGTCATCACTTCATTTACAAGTTTTTCATCCACAAATTCATCATTGTCTATTTCAAAATCATTGGCATGTTCTTCTTAATTCATTATCACACTGAAAATCCTCATCCTCGGAAGACAAGCCATAAACATCATCATCCTCATAACCATCCTCTACAATTATTTATTTGCCTTTTCTATTTTTTTAACTTTTAGCTATAACCTCATCATGATGTTTTTTAGTAGTTTCACACTCATTTATTGTTTCAGCCCATAATCGATGGTTGTAAGTTTCCTCATCAACACTCTTTATATTATCTTGTATCTTTCCATCATTGTAAATACCCTCATCAACCTCATTTACATTTTTTGATCCAACTCCATCTTTACCAACACTATAATCAACCCCATTAACAATCCGATCATCATTCCACTCCTCTAATGGATTAATTACTTGTATATAGAGATATCAACAATTTTAATCCCCTTAATACATTTCAAACATAAGTAACATGTTCTCATCATTGTTTAATGGCATCTCGACCTGTGTTCCAAGCATAAAATAAAATAGTTTGTTTTCTAAACCCATTTCAGTTGGTACTTGACTCAATGACAATTTAGAAACCTTGCTGAGCATATCTATATGGCAGTATACATCTCCATCAATATTTAAAATCACATTCACTTTTTTCCGATAGTGAACATGAATATCATGATATTCAACCATTCCTGTTAACTGAACAAAAATAAAATCACAATTCACAAAAGTGTGTAATGAATAGTTACAAATTATGCAAATAAAATTTATTTTTTTGGAACGGGGGGAGTATATATATAGGAAGAAACCAAAATATTGAAACCACATAACATCTGTACACATACATATATATTAATGTGATTATCTATGTGGATACAAATAATTAATTTTCATGAGAGTGAGTAACTGAGAGAGAGCAGTGCTCTTGTGCGGTTTCATCAAGTGTGAAATAAGGTTAATTTCATAATCTAGGGTTTAGAATTGAGTGAATCGTGTGATAACAAACGTTTGTAGAGACGACAATGGGGGAAAAACATGTAAACCTTAAACCCAAAAAATCTCGATCGTAACCGGACAAGTTAATTTCCTTCTATCATCTCTTTCACGTCAAAATAGGGTACTTTTGTCATTAAAAAAATAAGTATAAATGTATTGTATTTTAAAATAGTAAAACATGAGGATAAATACGTAACTTCGCCTATTTTGTCAATTATAAACATCTGCAGGGGTAGTGAGTGTTACTTGAAAAACTAGAGAGGTAGTGATTGTTATTATAGTAATCTACAGAGGGGTGTGAGTGTATTTTACTCTAAAAAAATATATTAATAAATATTGACCAAGTTATAGTTTATCCTAAGAAGCTGTTTGATTCCATCTTAATCCATCTTAACAACTTGATTATCTCTTAATGCATTTTAATAATTCACATTTTTGTATTAAGAGATCCTCTGAATAGTTTAGACTCATATTTATATATTAACTATTCAGATGACCTCTTCATACAAATATGTGGATTTTTGAGAGGCATTAAGAGGTGAACTGTTAAGATATATTTTGATTTGTAGCATTATTTTGATTTGTACCATAATATTTAAAACGCATTTAAGTGCATCTTAAAGTTTTTTTAGGCATAATATGGATTAATACTTTGAACTTTTAGTTTTTTTTCTAATTTGAGAATTGTCTTCTCAATTTTTTAAATTAGGGGATTAAAATTTTAATTTTTTCTGACTACATCTAATTGATAGTGTTACGTCAGAAAATTAATGACATGACAGCGACACGTGGCTACAAAATACTTAGTTGTAATATTAAGTATCGTTTTAACATTTATTCAATTACTTTTTTGTACCAAAAAGGATAAATATAAGACCATTATTAATTTTTTAGAGCAAATTTAATGACAATTTTACCATTTTTGGTATAAAAAATTAATTATAATGATTATTGATGATTATGAAAGAAACTTAAAGTTCGGGTATTAATCCATATTTCGACCTTATTTTTTATACCAAAAGGATAAAATTTTCATTATATTGATTATTGATAATTATGAAATAACAAAATTATTTTATACACCAAAATTATTTTATGCACGTGAGCCCTAGAAGAATGGCGATATTGATATCAAGCATATATGATCATGTGATAATTTGGTTGATATATTCGTTAAGTCATTATCAACTAAAGAATATGGTTCACAATATTGGCATGCTTCGACTTAATGATATTTTTACCATGAACAATGAAAATTCTATGTACTTATGAAGGGGAGTAAAAAGGATCTGTGTTGATTGTACTCTTTTTCCTTCGCTAAGGTTTTTTTCTCACTGGGTTTTCCTTTGCAAGGTTTTAATGAGGCAATCCCAAGGCACTAGAAGTTATACAAAAATATATACTCTTTTTCTTCGCCAAAATTTTTTTCATTGGGTTTTTATTTGGTATGGTTTTTAACGAGGCATATTCTTAGAAAATTGCTACAAAAGAGCTCCATCCATTCTGTATGAAGACAATACTGCATGTATAACTCAATTAATTGGAGGATACATCAAAGGAGATAGAAGAAAGCACATATCACCAAAATTCTTTTTCACACATGACCTTGATAAGTGTGGTGACATTGATGTTCAACAAATTCGATCAAAAGATAATCTAGCAGATTTGTTCACCAAATCATTACCAACTACAATGTTTGAAGGATTCAGTCGCAATATTGGAATGCGACAGTTGAAGGACTTAAGGATACATTTACGAGGGGGAGCTAATACGTACGCACTACACTCTTTTTTCATTAACCAAGGTTTTTTTCCATTGGGTTTTTCCTGGTAAAGTTTTTAATGAGACAACTTTCAATGCGTATGGCTATACAATAGACATCCAAGGGGGAGTGTTATAAAATTATAACATATATATTTATGGATGTCTATATTTTATATTTAATTGTAATGATCTTTTGTATTATCTTACTCCCATATTCATTAAGTTTTAAAACTCATGACTTTTGAATTTCGTAACTTCCAAGTCCATATATATCATTGTAAAAGAGAATGTGATATACAAAATATAATGAGAATGCTCTCTTTCTTCTAATCATCTTTATTCTTAATTTTAGTAATCTCTTTGTTCTTAATTTTAGTAATCTTTTATAACAACATTAACAATTAAAATTTTTTTATTTAAAAAAATTGAGGTCTCTTACAGTAAACAACTTTATTTAATATAGGAGACCTTAAGTTAATTAATGTTAAAAAATTCTAACTTATATATTACTAATTAAAATTTAATTATCTTTTAAAACTAAAATCATGATCGTAACTTATTATTTTACAATACTTTTATTTTTTTTATATAAAATTTATTTAGTTAATTAATTATATAATAGAGTATGACTTAAACATTATGTTTAGCCTTTTAATTTTCCACTCAACTTTAAACTCTATTTGAAAATGCATATATAAATACGAATGATTGATTATAAAAATAAATATTAAAATTTGAAACTATATTAAAACTTACTATTAAATTAGAAATAACAAAATAATAACATTAGTAACACTCAATATGTGATTTGTAGTAATTCGTTTTTAGGCAAAATTTATAGTCATTCACATAATAGTAGTAAGTCAATTTGAAATTCAAAAAATATATTTTATAATCATTATATAAAATAAATTAAAAATAATTTATTTAAAAAAAATTGTGTTTCACATGGCCACTTAGCTAGTATAATTAAAAGCACAAACTTAGTTTGGTTTGGTTTGGTTTGGTTTGGTTGGGTTTGATTTCATAATTTTTGGTTCAGCTTTCCTAATTTATATTGGCATAAATACTATCCAAATTTAAAAATATTCCTATCTCTCAGAGAAATAGAAGAAAAAAAATCTTTTTCTTTCCTATTCAAGTTAGTACAAGTACTCTACAAATGTGAATAATCACCACATGTTATCCATCAATAATTACTACATGTGTTATTTTTAATAGTTTTATTTAGCTTATATATCTTAATAAATTTATATAGGATAATTTTATTACTACAAATTTATTAAAATATTAAAATGTTAAAAATTCTCTTAACATATCACACGATTTAATTATATTAATATTACTCAAGAATTTTATTATTAAATTAATATCCTAACTAATTTAATTCATTAAAACATAAAATTTTATCAAATCACATTATTAATTGTATTAATAATATATGTGTAAATTTAAAATATAATAATTGTAACATTAGTTAAAAATTTATAGTGGATTCATTCCTAACTAATTGTCATAATTAAATTAAAACTTGGGTTTCATAATTATATTCGAGTTAGAATTTCAAGCAAATTTTGCTAATATAAACACTAATATAGATTTTCATTACAAACTTGAATAAAATTAAAATAATTATTTTCTCATAATCATAACTAAATATATTTATAATAATCCATTCAAATATTTAGCTTAATAATGTATCGAAAGTACCTACAATTTATAATTCAATCATTAGTTATTTAAATAAACATTTAACTATTTAATTACTACAACTTCGTTCTCGAAATCATAATTATAATTTATGTCACCCATGCTTCGCACGTGGTTGGTGTGCAAACTTGGTTTGGTTTGGTTTGGTTTGGTTTAGTTTAGTTTCACCAATTTTTAGTTCAGCTTTCCTAATTCGTATTATCATAAGTACTATCCAAATTTGTATCAATTAAATACTATCTAAATTTAAAAATATTCCTATCTCTAATAAGAGTAGAAAAAAGAAAAAAAAATTCTTCCTTGTTCAAATTAGTAGAAGTACTATACAAATTTATAATAATTAATAAATATTGAATATAATGTATTCAAAAGAAACTCAATCAATCTGAAAAAATAACTTCTAAAAGAAATTTTTTTTTATTTACCAATTTTTAATAATATTGGTAAAACACACACCTGCAAAACAATTATAAACACTCAATTAAACACACTAAAAAGATAGTCATTCCTAACTAATTGTCATAACTAAATTAAAAATTATTAAAACATGAGTTTTATAATTTTATTCGGACTAAATTTCAAGAAAAAAATTCAATATAAACACTAATATAAAATTCTATTAAAACTTAAATAAAATTAAAATAACTACTTTCATATAATCATAACTAAATAAATATACAATAATTCATTTAAATATTTAGTTTAATAATTAATTGAAAGAACCTACAATATATAACTCAATCATTAGTTATTCGAATAAATATTTAACTATTTAATAGTTACAACTATATTTATCGAAATCGTAATTTTTTTAATTATTAATATAATAAATTATTATTAATTCTGCTCGTATTTTGCACGAGATTGATAGACTTTACCTATATAATTATTGATTGAGTTGACTTTACTGTCAGTCAAAGTCCTCACCCGCCCATTGAAATCCGCCTGTTCTTTTTTCCACCTCCCTCTGATTTCTGCTATAAAAGGGAGAGTAAATGGAAGAAGAAAACACACCAACACAAAACAGCAACAACAATTATATACTCTCATCCGAGAGTTTAAGGAGAGAAAAGCTTTTGTAAAGCTTTAGAAAAATAGAGAGAGAAAGATAGTTCAAATAAAAGGGTGTTTTATTTGGGTTCCATCACATAGTTATTGTGGTGAAGTAATTTGAGTTTGTACTCAAATTAAGATATCTTTGTATTCTCTCAGATTATTCTAGTGAATTGTTCGGAGTTTTGATAGACTCCACGACAAGCTTGCGTGAGGTGGTCGTCGCCCTGATCGTTTCTAGCACAGTTGTTGGGTGAATTGTTTGCAACATCTTAACCCCTCGCCTATATGTAGACGGTAATCTTGGTACAATTGCTCGCGTTCGGAATTCTGCGTTGAATGGACACCAACGACACCTTGACCCTTCTCTTATATTAAAGCGGTAATCTCGGTACAATCGATGATTGATGCGGTAGAAGACGCCACACACAACTATGAATTGTTGTATAATAAGTCAAATTGAATCTCAAAGAAATAACTAAGAAAAATACTTAGGAATTCTTCAAAGAACCAAAAGAAGAGAATAACCTCACAAATATATTAAATAATGAATAATGTATATTGTTTACATCAACTTGAACCTCTATTTATACTACTCAAAATAATCCAAATCCTAATAGGAATTTATAAACTATAACCCTAATTGCTATAAGGAAATAGAAATCAATTTGAAAAGAAATCCTAAGTACAATAGAATTTAAAATTAAGAATCCAAATAAAATAAAATCCTTCATTACGCTGATTTCCTTTCTTTCGTGATTAAACCGAGTTCTCAATAAGGATTGGGGTTGGCTTCATTGCGTGTGATCATAAGGAAATAATAATAATTGCCAAGTTGCCACGCCATGTATGCATCACAAATAAAGTCTCGATGACTTTTAAACAAAAAAACCAAGGTCGATGACTTTTTTAAAACAACAACCAAGTCTCGATACTTGAAAAGGTGCGCCCACGTGATAATAAAAATTAATAAATTAATAATTCTTTGCATGTCTTCATTCTTTACATGTCTAGGCATGGGCTTAATTGAAGTAACACGATGCTTGATTTAGAAGGCCCCACATGAGTGTAACATCCCCTTTGCAAGTTGCAGATTATAATTGAATTCCAAAATTCGCGATACGATTTATCAATCTAAAATCAATTAGATAATTCGTATTTTGGATTGAATTGAATGGACCAATTGGGTCACCCCAATAATGCTTAAATTGTACTCTCTCAATAATTTTCAAATTTCATTTATTTAAAACCACTTGTTGAACACTTGACACTCGAGTCGATAAATTGTTGAAAAATTTCGACCCATTAATCATCATCATTCCCCTCCTCTTCAAAAGGATTTGTCCTCAAATCTTGCATCCACTCCCCTTGAAAAGGATTTGTCCACAAATCTAATCCTACATCAAAACAAACAAAGCTAGAATCACCAAACAAAACATAACCACAAGTCTCACCCGGTAATTTAAATGAATAAGCAATATCAGCAACGCAAACAAGAATTTGAAAAGTTCCAACTCCTCCTGGATCAAATATGAAAATGAAAAACTCTTCATGTGATAGATTCTTCCAATGAAGAATTCTCGGATCAAACGGAAATCTTATAATCTCGATCATTTTCAAACATAACCACGTCAATGATCCTGGGTTAAATATCAACTTTTGAAATTCATCAGGTCGCATAAGCCCATACACTTGAATCCCTGCATTAAACACAGAATAAAACAAATCAACAAGTTCCTTTTGTCTAATCACAAAGGAATCAAATAAATCAAAATCACATGCATAGTCTAATAAAATAATATTCAAAACACTTCCCTGTATACTCTCAATGCATTGATCGAATTGAATCATCGATCCATGTTTCCCTCGATGAATATGATCCTATCACGAATCAAGAAAACACAACCAACCTTTCTCCTTCCATTGACATTAACACAATCAAAATCACAT
The DNA here is from genome assembly GCA_020205615.1 of Panax quinquefolius. Lineage (NCBI taxonomy): Eukaryota > Viridiplantae > Streptophyta > Magnoliopsida > Apiales > Araliaceae > Panax > Panax quinquefolius. The sequence continues at coordinate 93,079,391 of CM035173.1, forward strand.
AATAGCACCAACTAAATAAAAAGGTCACAATCATAAGTTGAAAATTCAATAGCATATCGACGATGATCACAAACAAACTCAACACATGCTAAAGAATTTCCCAAAGTGTTGACAAAAATCGAAATATCATCAAAATAGAGAATAACAAATTTTCCCATGAAAGAATTCAAAATATAATTCAACAATTCCATAGAAGTATGCAATGCCTTAGCTAATCTAAGTGAGCTAACTAAACATGCAAATAACTCATCTCTCAAACCATCTTGATGATAAACACTTCTTGATATCAAATCATGCAATGAAGACTGCTCCAACGAAACAACATGATTACTACCATTGTCAACTAACGACAATTCATGTAAAGATTGACTAGCATGAAACCCTAAGTCAATATCTAGACAACAAAACCTAGAATTAATTTCATGCAAGTAAACACATCAAAAACGAGAATATATATCATAATCATAAACTAACTCAACATAAATCAAATATCCTCCATAGTTTATGATAAAAATGATTCTACCATCAAAATAGCTAACAACAAATTTTCCAATAGAAGCATGCAAAACATGTTTTAAATAACTCATGAAAACACTAGATGCATTAGTTAATCTAACAGAAATAACTAACCACCTATATAACTCACATGCTAAAACAATTTTCCATTTATCACAATCTCTCGTGCTAAATTGATTAGGCATCAGATCATTATCACATGTAGATAAAACACAAGTACTATGCAATTTATCAAGCATATTATCCAAACAAGAAAAGAATAATGATACTTGTTTACCAATTCAAAATCAACGAACAAACTCGTTGTCCCATCCTCCTTAGATACTATGATCTCATAATCAACACACGAACTCATGTCTTCTCACACGATACTCACTTTCACCAACTCTCCAACCCGCCTTGGTAATTCATCGTCTCCTCTGAATACTATCACCGATCGAGATTTTAATGATAGTACGGGTATTTCATCAACAACTCACACAAGAGACAAAAACAAAACTAGACAAAGAAGAATCATTAGTGTTAGTATTCAAAAGCGTCGTCTTGTATTTAATGTACACCATTGGTTTTTAAAATATAACTCACTTTTCAACTCACTCTCTTTTCATAGTCACATATTTCTTCTCTCTCTTCTTTATGCTCACCCTCTCGTTTGTTTTTCTCTCGTTTATTTTCAAGGTCACTCTTTTCATTCTCTTTTTCTCAATCTCTTTTCTTTTCATTCTCACTCTTTTCAATTTTTTCTTTTACATTATCAATCTTTTGAACAATTTCTTTTTGTCGATCTTTTCCACATGTATTTTCTTTTACGAACTCATCTTCTTGATTACTTTCTTTCGAATGTTCACCATCTTGCTTTTGATCATGGATTTCATCTTGAACACTTGAACCCAATAACTCTCCTTGGACTGCATATTCTATAATTTCTTCCACCTCCTTAAAGCTCTTATTGATGTCTTCTCTTAAGTTCTTGGATGCCTTAAGAGTGTCTTGGGGTTGTCTCCAATGTGAATCCTCTTTGTTTACATGTCTGTGAACCCTCATATCATCTTCTAATGTAGATCGCCTTGAAGGTTGCTCTACAAATTTTTTAGATGTATATTCTCTCCTCTCTCGTCACGTTGTCTTTGAGCAAATCGCTTTTTCATTGTTATTTTAATTCTTCCCATGTCTCGAATCTGACGCTCCCCATGTTTTTTTATTTGATAAGTCGCCACCATATAATTGTATGATCGGAGAACTCTTGAATTGCTCGTCGACCTTCCTCCTCCTGAGTAATCATGATAGTCAAATTCTCGCCCATTTTTCTCTCCCATCTCGATATGCCTCAGATCAATATTGCCTTGGAAAGTATTCCTTTGAGACCTATAAGAACTCTCATAATTGTAGCCATACATGTTTGCTGTAAAACAAAGGTTAGTAGATAAAAAATTTCCTCACACATTCCCTTACGTGTTTCGCTCAAGTAATGATGAATCACTCGTGTATCGCTCAAATTTGGCTTTTACCCTCTAATAATCTTACACTCTTGCCTTTTACCTCAAATATTCTCTCTTATAGGTTCTTATTGAATTCCCTAGCAAAATTCTTGGTTTTACTAATCAATTCAAAATTACTTATCACGAAACAAAATTATAGATGGTGTAACTATTAGAATATCACAAAATCACCGATCGATCGTTGTCTTGTACTCCTCTTGATGCGTCGATTTGTAAATTATAGCTCCGTTTCAGAATTGATGATGATGGAATGGTATGAACTCTTGGTTGGAATTTGATGATTTGATGGTGTGCTACAAATTGGGTTAAGCACAATAGAATATGAATTTTTTCTTCTCCTTTTTTCTTTTTTTTTTTTTTGCTCTCTTTTTTTGTTTCTTTTTTGTTTTTTTTACAATATATATTTCGACGTAAAATTAAAGATAAGTAACTTGCTAGAAAGGCTTAGCTCGATACTCAAATGATAGACTCCACTAAGACGCTTGCGTGAGGTGGTCGTCATTTCGATCGCTTTCTAAAGACAAATGTTGGGTGAATTGCTTGCAACACCTTAACCCCTCGCCTATATGTAGACGGTAATCTTGAGTACAATTGTTTGCGTTACGAATTCTGCGTTGAATGGACACCAACGACACCTCGACCCTCGCTTATATTGAAGCGGTAATCTCAGACAATCGATTTATTAATGCGGTAGAAGATGCCACACACAACTATGAATTGTTGTATGATAAGTCAAATTGAATCTCAAAGAAATAACTAAGAAAAATACTTAGGAATTCTTCAAAGAACCAAAAGAAGAGAATAACTTCACAAATATATTGAATAATGAATAATTTATATTGTTTACATCAACTTGAACCTCTATTTATACTACTCAAAACAATCCAAATCCTAATAGGAATTTATAAAATATAATCCTAATTGCTATAAGGAAATAGAAATCAATTTGAAAAAGAAATCCTAAGTACAATAGAATTTAAAATTAAGAATCCAAATAAAATAAAATCCTTCGCCGCGCCGGATTTCCTTTACCGCGTGATTAAACTGAGTTCTCAATAAGGATTGCTGGCTTGCTGCGTGTGATCATAAGAAAATAGTAACAATTGCCAAGTTGCCGTCGTCATGTATGCATCACAAATAAAGTCTCGATGACTTTTAAACAAAAAAAAACCAAGGTCGATGACTTTTTTTTAAACAACAACCAAGTCTCGATACTTGAAAAGGTGCGCCCACGTGATAATAAAAATTAATAAATTAATAATTCTTTGCATGTCTTCATTCTTTACATGTCCGGGCATGGGCTTAATTGAAGTAATACGATGCTTGATTTAGAAGGCCCCACATGAGTGTAACATCCCTTTGCAAGTTCTGATTATAATTGAATTCCAAAATTCAGCGATATGATTTATTGAATCTGAAATCAATTAGATAATTCGTTCTGGATTGAATTGAATGGACCAATTGGGTCAGCCCAATAATGCTTGAATTGTACTCTCTTGAATAATTTTCAGCCTAATTATTTAAAACCACTTGTTGAACACTTGACACTCGAGTCGATAAATTGACGAAAAATTCTGACCTTGTCAATCTGTCATCAAGTTTGTCCCGTGATTTTTACCTCTTAGTTTTAGAGGGTTTTCCACGTAAAAATCTTGGTGTCTCGTGGTTGGATATTTTTCTGCTCATTATTTTCTGCAGTTATTATTATTTTGGTGGAACTATAAATTTAATATGTTTGGCATGTGCTAATATTTTATCCGTCTAATTTATTAAAGACAATAGTATTTAGGAGGTGATTTTTTCCTAACATTTACCTATATAATTATTGATTGACTTGAATCAAACGGACCCTTTTAACTCAGCAGTTTATTGTAAAACATGTATTACTAGCCTCCCAAACTAACCTAACCTTGTGAAAATCTGCACTTTATATTTTTACTAGCCCTGCCTCACATAGTAACTAACCTTTTTCTACTGTACTAGAGAATGATATATTTTTTTGACTAATCTTTTTTTAAAAAGGTATAACACGTGTAGTTTTCAAGAGATAACATTTTCTAATTTTCAATCGTTCAAGTTGATTCACAACTCTCATACTACTCAAAATGGAGATAATTTTCTTTTATATCCAAGCAAGCTTGAGAGTGGTTGCAAGAGAATCTTCCAACCTATATATATATATATATATATATATATATAGTCAGGCTCTCTCCAGTGAATTGGAGAGAGCGAACTAAGAGCGAACCGATTATAGCGACGATTTTTTTTGTTGCTATATCGGTTTTTTATGTTATAGTGACGGAAAAAAAGTGACGATTTTCTAAGCTATAGCGACAGTTCGAACCGTCGCCATATTTATGTCGTCGACTTTGTATGTTATAGTGAATGATTACCGTCATTATATAATTTGCTTTTTTTTTTTCTTACTCCATTTGATTCGCTGAAAAAGGGGATCATATATATATATATATATATATATATTACATGTTTAAGCCAAGTGGTTCCCAATTTACTAAGCTTTTATTAATTTCTATTTGGTTTCCAAGTCTATGTCAAGACAAGGGTTGTATATAAAATTGAAAGACAACTTGATCTTACCAAAGTAGGAATCTCTACTTTCAAGTACATCACCTAGTAAGTAGGAAGGTCTAGACGTTTTTGTTTTATAATAAGATGTCAACTTTAGATTTCAAATTTTAAAAAAAAAAACACTTTGCGACCACAAATAATTTGTATTTACTATTACAAAACCAAATAATTAAAAAATATATATTAATTTAGTTGGTAGTGAGAGTGCAAGTAATTGGACTCTTGTTGTCCTCATTGTCACTTTAATATATAATTTGAAATTAGTAATTTTAGTTTTCTAATTTTTCTCTCCCATTACCCATTAAATTAAAAATAATAATAATAAATTAGTTTGCACACACAATTGTATGTGCCAAGTAAATAGTATATAGAGACAATAATACTTTCGTGTCATCGTAGTATTAGATTGTGTTTGTTTAGAGCTGAATGAAGTTGAATGACTGAATCGATCAGTCATTCAGTGCGTTTATTTTGAATAAAAATCTTCTGAATGACTAATTCAGTCATATTTTTGGACTGAATGGCGAAGTATAATTTTTTTTGGGTGAATGAGCTGAATGAAGTATTTTATATTTAATTTTTTTTAATATTAACTATTATATTAAGTAATATTAAATAAATTTACAACAATTTTAAATTTTTTCAGAGGGATAAAATAATAAAAATCTGTTATTCAGATATTTCAAACATGTCAATTATCAAACAACTTTTTTCATTCAGTATTCAGAATTTTGCTTCATTCATAACTATTTCATTCAGTTTTATAAAACACCCCCTTACTCATATAAATAACTCAATAGAAATTATTTCAACTAACCAAATGAATAAAGTAACATGGATGATAAATAGAGAAAACAAATAATAAGAATATTATAAATGATTTAGAATTATTTAAGTAGAAAATTCAAGTTAGTTTGAAAATAATTATTAACAATCAAAACAGTCACACGAATAATATTACTGGCTTGATGTTATCATTAAATTTAGACGGTTGATATTGTTAAAACAAAATAGTGTAAACTTAATACAATAAGTGATGCTTATTAACAACATTATTTTTAGCAACACTTAATACAATAAGTGATGCTTATTAACAACATTATTTTTGCCCTAACAATATCAACCGATAAACTTTTAATTTTTTAATTAAGAGATTAAATTTTTAATTTTTTCTGATTACGTTTAATTGATAGTACCACGTTAGAAATTGATGAAATGACAACGACAAGAGGCTAAAAAATGTTTATGTGTAATATTGAGCCTCATTTTAATATTTATTCCATTAATTTTGTATACCAAAAAAGGAAAATATAAGACCATTAATAATTTTTTAAAGTAAATTTACCCTTTTTGTCAAGTCCATTGTTCAAGAATTTCAATTTCATAATATATATGACTAAAATACAGTTGCACTCTAAAATTAATAGGATTGTTGAGATTTGCATCTTAATATTTAAAAAATATTTAAATGTACTTCAAAATTCTTTTCCGCTAAACAAAATGTACCGTCTAAGACTTTTAACAGTTAATCACCCCACAGTTCTTTCCACTAAACAAAATAAACCCTCATTTTTGGGTAAAAATTGATTTTTTGAAAATTAAAAAGAACTTTGGGGTGTACTTATATACATTTTAAATATTGAGGTACAAATCTCAACAATCTTACAAATTTTGGGATCCAAAATATATTTTAGTCTTTATGTATAGTAGAAAGTTATACCTATTTTGTACTCTATTACTAATTTCCCATCTTCAGGGTGATAATATATTTATGCTTATGAGATACTTCAATATGATACTTTTATCATACGTCAATGAAATTTTATTTACACAATTACTAAAACCAAAAATTAAATAAAGGATAATTTAGACGTTAAAAAAATTACTTCCTTTGTTTTCATAAAAAGCCTTTATTTTCACTTTTTTAAGTCAATTCAAAATTGATACTCCCTCCGTTCCAAATTACAAAATCATTGTCGACATTTTAAAGTTAATTTTAGACATTTTCAAATTCAAAATTGAGATAATTCATTAAAAAAATTTAAAAAATAAATCTTACAATGAGTATTTAGACAATTTATAATATTCATCATTGTATTGATTTATATTAAAAAATCAATGTCAATTTTAAGTTTAAAATGTCTTAAATTAGTTTTAAAAAGACAATAACGATCTTATAATTTTAAAACGGATGAAGTATAAATTTACCTGATTTTAGTTAATAAAATTGATATTAAACATTTTTTGAAAATTACTAATTATAAATTCTGGTGCTTGCAAGATATATATAAATTCTATCAATTTTAAAATTTTAGTATAAGTTAATTTTTTTATAAAAGAAAATCTGTAGTTTAAAATTGAAAGAAAAATTGTGGTATAGAGGTAGTAGTATTTTTCTTTTATATCTACTTATTGAGAAGTATGATAAGCTATGATTTTCACCTCCTATAATAGACTTCATTTGTTCTTCAAAAGAGTCTCGTTTCGTACATATATTTTTATGAAACATTTGTTTTTATTAAAAAATTAATAATAATGTAAAATGATACAATATTTATAATTTTTTATCATAAATTTATTTGGCATCTCGCATTTCACCGCTTCACTAGAAATTTTAAATATTAAAAAAAAAAAAAAAAAAAGATATTTATTTTGAATTTTTAGAAATGGATTATTCAGGGAGTATATTCTTTTCATTTTTTATTTCACTGAACTTTAATTAAAAAAAACAATTTATTTAATCTTAGAAGTTCAAAAAGGTCAAAATGCAGGCGCCCACGTCCGGTGCACGTGTTAAAGTAGGCTTTAAGCTTTTCCTTTGGAAAGCTTTTCGTGTTAAAGTAGTTGAGTTTGATAGGAACCTAGAAATTTTATTTGTATACCTATTTTTTTTATTTTGAAATTAAAATTTGTAATTAATTAAATTTAATAATACATGAGATTGATAGTAATTATAAGATGTCCCAATTATTATATATCTTTTCAAAAAAATTATGATTAATATTTATCTATGTTGGAGTGTGATTATTTGAGTCTAGCCAAGATGTAACCCAGTTTATTTAATGGTCAAGATTTGGTGTTGACCCATAATATATTTATTTTGACAGCGAGATAGTTCTTATTAAAATAAGATTGTGTTTCCTTATTTGGTGGGATAAGGAGGTTTAATTTGGAAAGGAATCTATAGCCATTAATTATTGTTATAAGGTGATTCTACAAAGAAGTCCTACTCCTAATTGGATTCAGGTGGATATGGCATCTATAAATACAACAATAAGGAGGAGAAGAGGGGGGATAAGAACACAAGAGATACAACACAAATACACAACATGTACTCTCCATATTATCAACTTGTACTCCCAATATTATTATAGTGGATTACTCTCTCTCCGTGATTTTTTCTCAATTGAGTTTTCACGTAAATTCTTGTGTTCATATTTATATTTCTTTATTTATGTTTATGTGAATGTATTTCGTGAGTTTGATATAATCAATTACTCCATCAACCGTTAGCGCAATTTTGGCCTGCTGTTTTGGTGATTTTGTCAGGCGTACAGAATTTAGCGTTAACATTGGCGCCGTCTGTGGGAATCAAGACACTTGTTCTAGTGTCGATTTAAAATCACCGATTCACCGAAGGAGATAAGTGATTCTTTTTTTATTAAATTAAATATATACTTGTACGTGTGTATATATGTACTCTGCTAATAGCAATTGAAGCATGATCAGAATCCTAGTATTTATTACTTTACACGTTACATCGTTTATATCATAAAAGGTGGAGATAGTATTCATGTTATATATATTAAATCAAAGCATTAATCACTTTGATTATTGATTTAGGTGAGTAAAAGATGCATTGCTGCTAACATTCTAGAAAGGGTTGCCACATAAGCGACAATAATTTGTGTAGGCCTATCATGTCATGAGTCAGCAACAACATCTTCTATATGCTTCTCGAAGCCAACCAAGGCAATCCAAGCCCATCGACTTCAGCAAAATAAAACTAGCACCTGGAATCAACACTGATCGTCGGGAGAATAACAAGCCTCAGATAAAATATGCGTGGCTCTTAATTTTCACAAATGGAGGGGAGCAAGCAATCACCTCCACATATTAAATAAAATGTTTCGTTGTCCTTCGTCACTATCAACATCTGTCGACCACATGGGAACAAATGAAGTTGGGTTCGAACCACTTCGACAATCTCTTTGGCGATTCTTCTTCGGGCCACACCGGTTTCATCATATCTTCGGCTGTTTACTTTCGGCAGATATAAAGTCTGATCAAAGCCTCTCACAGGGGTCAGGACGGATATTATGACGGCATAAGGTCGGAGGGGTTATAAGGTCGGACAAACGTCCTTCGAGAAGGCTTTGATCTCCCGAACGGATGAACATTCTACGGATAAAAATTCTGAGGATATAAATCCCGAGGATAAAAATTCAGAGGATATAAATCCGGAGGATATAAATTCTGAGGATAAAAATCTCGAGGATATAAATCCCGAGGATCAAAATCCCGAGGATATAAATTCTGAGGATATAAATTCCGAAGATAAAAATTTTGAGAATATAAATTCCGAGGATAAAAATCCCGAGGATATAAATTCGGAGGTAAAAATCTCGAGGATAAAAATTTCGAGGATAAAAATCCCGAGGATATAAATTCGGAGGATAAAAATCCCGAGGATATAAATCCCGAGGATATAAATCTCGAGGATCAAAATCCCGAGGATATAAATCCCGAGGATATAAATCCCAAGAATAAAAATCTCGAGGATAAAAATTTCGAGGATATAAATCTCGAGGATATAAATCCCGAGGATAAAAATCCTGAAGATATAAATCTGGAGGGTAAAAATCCGGAGGATAAAAATTCCGAGGATGAGGATAAAAATCCCGAGGATAAAAATTTGGAGGATAAAAATCCCGAGGATAAAAATAACGAGGATATAAATCTCGAGGACATAAATCCCGAGGATATAAATCCCGAGGATATAAATTCCGATGATAAAAATCCCGATGATAAAAATCCCACGAAGACTTTTTGAATACTCTCTTATAAATAATCCTTATAAATAAGAGACTGTGGGGCAATGTTGGAGTGTGATTATTTGGGTCTAGCCAAGATGTAACCCAATTTATTTAATGGTCTAGATTTGGTGTTGACCTATAATATATTTATTTTTACAGCGAGAGAGTCCTTATTAAAATAAGATTGTGTTTCCTTATTTGGTGGGATAAAGAGGTTTAATTTGGAAAGAAATCTATCAGCCATTAATTATTGTTATAAGGTGATTCTACAAAGGACTCCTACTCCTAATTGGATTCAGGTGGATATGACATCTATAAATACAACAATAAGGAGGAGAAGAGGGGGGACAAAAACACAAGAGATACAACACAAATACACAACTTGTACTCTCCATATTATCAACTTGTACTCCCAATATTATTATAGTGGATTGCTCTCTCTCTCTCTCTTTCTCTCTCTCTCTCTCTCCGTGGTTTTTTCCCAATTGGGTTTCCATGTAAATTCTTGTGTTCATATTTATATTTCTTTATTTATGTTTATGTGAATGTATTTCGTGAGTTTGATATAATCAACTACTCCATCAACCGTTAGCGCAATTTTGGCCTGCTGTTTTGGTGATTTCGCCAAGCGTACAAAATTTAGCGTTAACAATCTACGTAACTGACAATTAAAAAATCAAACGTAAACATTCGCAACACACATCATTTTCCATTATATATAAACTAAATCGTTAATTTTTCCAATAGTTTAGGCTTAAAATCAAATTTCACTCCAAATTTTATATTCAATTAAAAACACCTTAAACTTTGAGTGTCAAAATAATTTGGGCAAAACTAAGGAAAATCTCACTGTAGTTGGCACCTTTTACTTATTACACTATTAAACTTTTAAAAAATCAAATTACCCCATTGAACTAATTAAAATTTTAAAATTTCACCATTCCGTTAATAAGATTTGATGTCCGTCAAATTGGATCAGATTTTTTCAGTCAAAACTAAGGAAAACCCCATTATAGTTGTCACATTTTACTTATTACACAATTAAACTTTTAAAAATTGAAAATACCCCATTGAACTAATTAAAATTTAGAAATTATATCATTCCGTTAATAAGATTGGATGACCGTCAAATTAACTTAGATTTTTTTAGACGTGACTAGATTTGTGTTTTAAATTTACAAAACCAACAGGAATTACCCCGCAGATTTTTGCTTCAAATTTACCAAATTGATGAAATTAATGATGTTATTTGGCAAAATTAAATATACTCAAATTTGATTCTTTTTCTTGATATTCAATTTGTTCAAATTACATCATTAATTTGATAGATATTACAAAATTTGAACGTATAAAACCACCATTTTTATCGACAAATCATAGGAGGAGTTTAGAAACCCTAACTACTATAATAGGTATGTTTTCTTCTCCATTTTACAAAAAAAAAATTCTCAATCCTTCTCCGCCTACCTTTTACAATCACAACTTCGACAACCTTAGTCGCCTCTATCGAAACCCTAATTCTATTTATCAAAACTTTGCCCCATTATCAGCCTCCAACACCCCAAATCAACATTTATTTTCCTAATTACTAGCACCAACCCCGCTGCAATATCAACCCACATAGCCTAGATAAAAAAAGTGGAGAAAAAGTGAACCAGCTAGTAGCGCACCCATTACAGTCGTTAAAAGCTTCAACACCAAAGGAGCTACCGCAACCATAAGGAGCCTACAACTTCGCCGCCACACAATGAGTCTCCACTGTCGTTGCCGCCACCACCGCCACATGGAGCCTCTACCATTGCCTCACCTTGTGCCACCGCCTTCTTCTATAATAATCTGAAATTTCAAATTGTAATTTTAAATATTTATTGAATTATATAAATATTTATTTGAGGTGTTTATTATAATTTAAAATATTTATTAAATGAAATGGTTATTATTAGTAAGTATGTTATGTTAATGTGAGAAACATATAATGGAAGGGTTAAAATAGAATAATATCATGTGGTTAGTAACTCTAAAATGTAAAGTTAGTAAGTTGTGAAAAGGATATGTATGATTTAAGAAACTTAGTGAGCAATGAATAAGTGTTGTGAAGTTAACAATTATGAATTCTGAAATGTATATGGTAACGTAAGACTTGTACTTAAATAACAAGTTTAGCTCGAAATGAGTGTTATGTTGGAAAGTGGATGTTAGTATATCTAATAGATATTGTGATTCTAATACTATGTGTAGGTGAACGTGAGTTTTAATATTATAGCTTACGCACGAGGCAAGTTCCCTATCCTTTGCTACTTTATTATTCAGCAAGGTTACTTTTCACTGTCATGTTATACTTATACAAGTTCTCTATCTCTAATCTCTTGTTGAGCAATTTATTGTTATGCAAGTTCTTTAACCCTCATTTATTGTTGAGGAAGTTAATTAATCTTTGTTTCTTTATTCCAAATGAGATTACTTTGGTTATTCAAAGTCTGTAATTTTATCGTAAGAAATGTGTTTATTCAGCTACTAATAACTGTTGTTTGATCTTTGTTCTCCAATGTCATTGTACTATCTTACATTATTGTACCGAACTCTAAGTTGTCTAACGATTCTTTACCAATTCAACTAATCCTTAGTTGATGAATGTTCTAAACTCTAAATTACCATTGAAGTCAACCCAAACTAAACTTCCTTTAAAGCATGTTGTCGATGATAACATTTGTTCAATTTAGAAATCGTTAATACTCTATCTCTTATTGATTCATCGATATACCTTGTTCTTGAAAATATTATAAGCAAACTCTTGAATAGTTATTGGTCTCTATCTGATTCAACCAGTACTTGGTTGATGAACGTTCTAAAGATCTAGAATTTCTTTAAAGTTAATTCCCAACCAAACTTCTTTTGGTTCAGAACCTGATAAATCTAAGCTGAGATGAACAACCCTATATTAGGGGATTATTTTAGAGGTACGCAATAACGTTAAAATATTTGCGCAATACATAGTACAAAGGGTCGATCACACGGAGTACGGATGATGGTCCATATAGTCATTTAAATCTGTTAAAGGTTACAAAAAAACACACATTAACCTAGGACATAGATGATAATTATAGTCTTTTAGACTGTTAAAGGTTAAAGTAGAAATACTTGAAAACCTAGAGTATAGTTCGTGGTCTTGTGATCCTCAGTGTATTCTTTGATGTTGATATCTATTGTTAACTTAAACATTCATTATTCCTTTGAACTCATAGCTTTTAAATTAAAGTTCATTGTTCCGGTAAGAGAATTTTACCATTGAAAGTTCAGTTAATTGTCATTCATAAAATGTTATTGTATACTATTCTTCTTGTGGGCAATTGTTTGCTCACTTTTGCACAAAACAATGCAGATGAAGTTAAGAAGTTTGAAGAGTTTTCTACAAGCAAGGGCAAGGGCACGATGCTTGATTAGACGACGTTTAATTTACCTTTTATTTATGAATCTTATGTAATAGTTTTGATTATGGCTATGTTTTAATATTCCGTTGATGATTGTAATAAAGGTTAGATGACCTGAGATTTATTTTAGATTATGTAACCCTTTAATGGGAGATTGATTGTTTAAACTTTTGAGTTTAATTATATCCTTTGTTATGGGTAGTTAGTTATGATTTAATTGGATAGTGAACACCAAATTTGTGGGATTGAAGTGCCCAGATTTGGGGGTGTCACATCTTCTACACTTGGTAGTGTTTCTCTCTCCGCGTATTTTATTTAGGCTTTGGAGATGTGCTTGGGAGATGAGTTGATTTTACTGCCTATTCCACGTAAGAATGACATGTCATTTTCTTTTCTGTTATCGCTAACCAGGTCTGAAAAATCTGAGTCAATTTGACGGACGTCTAATCTTATTAACGGAATGGTGTAATTTCAAAATATTAATTAGTTCAATGGGTTATTTCAATTTTTAAAAGTTTAATGGTGTAATAAGTAAAATGTGTTAACTATAATGGGATTTTTTTTTGTTGGTATTTTTCAAAATTTTCAAATATAAACACTTAAATATATGTTTAATTTAACATTTAATAGCAATATAGTGACATAGTCATATAGAACGTAGTGACTACTTGGCCCAGTTACAGAAATGTAGCCTTATGATTTAAAAATGGAGCTAAATGTTTTTGGATAATTTGGTATTGGTCTCATTGTTGTTTTGGCCCAAACTTGTTTATATTAACAAAATAAGCTCATTCTCAAATTTTAAACCGTGTTTAATTTAATACTCTCTCCGTCCCATAATATATGACGTTTTAGAGTTATGCACAATAATTAAAAAAAATAATTTTATAACATTATATATAGTATTAATTGTATATAATGCCCTTTACAATATATTTATCTCATACTCTCTCTCTCATATGTAACATTTTCTAATTAGGGGTAATTTTGGAATGATGGTGGTTAATTTAAGTCTCCTAAATTATAAAAAATGTTAAATAATTTGAGAAAAATAAAATTATTTAAAACGTCATATATTATGGGACGGAGAGAGTTGTATTGTTAGGGGTTCTTAAATTTTTGGTCTCAAATGATTTGGTATTGAATATTGACTTGCTAGCAACTTAGCATAAATAAATGATTAATATTATGGACACTAAGTAAGTAGTGCACAAACAGTATTAAAAAAACTAGAAAACGAGATTTACCATTTGATGTTTTAAATATTTTTATTGGTATTCAATAAATGAGTTCTACTCTTACTGCACAACTTTTTTTTTTGTACGTAGTTTGTGTACATAATATTCTTTCTAAATAAATTTGGGTACACATTGAAATTAATTTTTTAAAATTTGGCTTACGTGCATAGATGGACTGTTGATTATTGGTTTTACAGTTGTATATATTTGGCTTACGTGCAAAGACGAATTATTGATTATTGATTTTATAGTTGTATATCTTTGGCTTACGTGCAAAGATGGACTGTTGATTATTGGTTTTACAGTTGTATATCTTTGGCTTAGGTGCAAAGATGAATTGTTGATTATTGGTTTTACAGTAGTATATCTTTGACTTACGTGCTAAGATGAACTGTTGATTGATATCTTTGGTCGTAGTGCAAAGATGAGCTGTTAATTGATAGCTTTGGCCCGTAGTGCAAAGATGGACAGGTGTATGACATGATCATGACCACTTGTGATACTAATGATATCCTTGGTCGTAGTACAAGGATAATTCGATGATGTGATTGGCAGGATCATGACCATTAGTTAACAGTTGAATGTCTTTGGTCGTAGTGCAATCGACAAATAATTGATTGGTATGATCATGACCATTAGTTTTATAGTTGAATATCTTTGGCCCAGAAAGCAAAAGATAGACAACTGATTGGTACGATCATTGTTATTACATTTGAATATCTTTAGCCTTTTGGGTAAGGATATTGAGTAAATGTTCTATTAAGCCTTTGTGGGAAGGAGAAATTATTGATTCACATTATTATAAACATGAATTGTGAATTTAACTAACATCTTTGGTGGTTCAGGTGAAGACAGGTGATGAAAGTTCTATTTGTCTTGGGTATAATAAAGAACTGTTGATGAGTATTACAGGGATAAAATTGATGATAAACTTTTAAATCATAGAAGATAGTAGATATCATGCTTTACTTGACTCTTCTAATGGATTGCTTACTCCGCTGCAGTTGTTGATCTAAAACTTATTATCTATTGCATTCTATCAGTTGTTATACTGTTGAAGGCTAAGGATAATTTATTCTTCATTATCTTAGTCATAATATTTCTTACTGGGCTAGTTGAGCTCACCCTTTCTTTCACCGCGTTCTCTTGAGAAATGAGAATATAGCCTAACTAGTCGAGGAACCAGAGTGACGATCTCGAGATGGTTGTTTTAGCAGTCCTCACTACTTAGTGTGATAATAAGTGTAATGAGGATTGAATTTGAGTTTGTATACTGTCTATGAGACAATATTCATGTAAACTCTCACTATGTTTTGTCGTATTTTTTACACGACAGTTATATAATTAAGTTTGTAGTTGAGTTCTGTACCATGTATCTGGCGACTCAAGATGGGTGATGTATGCCCATTTTGGGGGCGTCACAACTGCAATTTAATATCATTGAATCAAAGAAACTTAAGGTCACTAATAGAACTTTTAAATTATTACATTCATGACTAAAAGAAGATACATTTATATTTTATGGAAACCACATTAGTCATTATTGGTTACCTGTATATGTTGACAAAGTTAACAACAGTACATATGACTTCCATTATTCCGAATTACAAAAGCTAAATGATTATACATACTAACTACACCCTTAAATTGTGTTGTAGGTTGAGACATCAAACCTAGTGATGTTCACTATTTACGATGTCACCAAACAGTTTATTGTGGACATGGAACAAAGGACATGCACATGCCATAAATTTCAGTACCACGAGATACCTTGTCCACACGCTGCTGCTGTTATCAGCAAAAGGAATTTGAGCTTTTATGAATTTTGCTAAAAAAACTACTCAAAAATAACTTTGGTAGACACGTATTCAACTTCCATCTTGCCATAAGATGACAAAGAGAATTGGGATGTGCCAGATGAAATAAGAAAAATATGTGTAAAACCACCAAATACAAGAAGACCAACGGGAAGACCAAAGATAGGGAGGTACAAGCATGGATCTGAAAACAGAATTCAAAATAAATGCAGCAGATGCCAAGAAAAAGGATACAACAGGAAAATATCCAATAATCCATCAATTTTACGACCAAAAAAGGTCTGATATGGTACATCAACAAAAAAGTGTAAATAAAAAACTCCTTGATGTTTATTGAGAGTAATTAATAACCAGACATATGGTAACCCTTTTATTGATGTAAGGTAACCGATTTTGTGTTACACAATATTGAATAATATTTTACATTTTTTTCTTCTTACATTAAGTAAGAGAAAAACCACACGACCACTCTCTGATTCTATCTTGGTTTAACAAGATAGAGAAAACAAATACATGTGAGAATTGGTTAACTATTTTGAATTTTTTTTATGACTATTTGGTTACCCACAAAAATTAAAATGGTTATCTTTGTACGAAGGTTTGGCTACCAACTGCACCATATTAAAAATAATTTTATTTTTAAAAGGTTATTTTTAAGTAACTAGCAGTTACATAAATGAGGACTTTTACATGGCATTTCGGATACCATCCATACCTTCTGATAAAAGAAATAAATTAATCAAACATACATTACCATCATTATAAAATTGATCATTTGGGATACGATTTATTGGTCACTATTGTGATGCACCCAAAATAGGCATACATCACCCATTCCGAGTCACCAAATACATGGTACAGAAACAACTACGACTTCATTAATACAATTATCGTGCAAAATACGACAACATATAAACTGTGAGTTTAAATACAAATATTATCTTCTAGACAATATCTACACTCAAATAAGTCCTCATTACAATTATTGATACACTATTTTACAAAAATAGTGAGGACTGCTAAAACAACTATTTAGGACCATCACTCTATACCCCGACTGGTTCCTGCTATATTCTCGCTTTCTAAGAAGAAAAATGGAATAAAAAGAAAAAGGGTGAGCTCAAATAGCCCAGTAAAGAATATTATGACTAAGATAATGAACAACAAATTATCGTTGTCTTTAACAAATCACATAAAATATAATGGCCAACAAGTTTTAGATCAATATTCGCAACAGAAATAACAATTCATTAAAAGAGTTTAGTAGAGAATGATATCTACTATCATCTATGAATTTAAAAGTCCATCATCAATATTTTATCCTTGTAACATCAATCATTATACATCTTGAAGATATTCATTTGTGTCACCAGTTGGTCATGTTCATCTCAACACCTGTACATTTTTTGCACTACGGGCCAAATATATTCATCAGGTAAACATTTATCTTTGCACTACAGGCCAAAGATATTTATCTAGTATCACCATTAAGAACTGAGGATGATGAAAAATATTATAAAGAAAACGAATCCATTTAGACAAAAGAACAAAGATTAGGGATTCGTTCTTCGTTTATCTAAGTTTAAAAACACTCTATAATAAACCATAGTGGAGTAAAATTCAAGAATGAAGATCAAAACACGGATACAATCAAAGATAGTAACCATAATAGCCATCTTGGACAAAGAAGAGAAAATTTCATTTTCTATGAATAGTCTTTGTATTTATGAATAAAGGTCGTATACGTGAATAGTCTTCAGATCGTGAATAATAACCTCGACACGAAAAAGATTGAAATTCCATAAGAAAAATCATACTTCGTGAACAGTACTATATTTGTGAATAGTGTCGTATACGTGAATAGTAACCTCGACATGAAAAGGTAAAAATTTTATAATAAAATTCATACTAATATTTCGGTATAATGATATTGAGAGAATAACATCATTTACGAAGAAAATAACATCCCTTACCTCAAAAGAATAGTACTTCTGATCGGAATATCAGATGTAATGTTGAAAGAAACTTGCATTGAATAATAACTCTCAAAGTATCTAAATACTCACAAAAATACGCTCGATAATATATAGAGAGAAAACTTATGATTTTGGTGTGATTATCAATTTTAACTAAACACTCTATTTATAGGAAAATGCTAGAACGCCAAAGCATACTAAATTAAATAATATTTTTTCAAAAATTTTCTACGCACACCTCTAAGACTAAAATTCAGCCACCAATAGTGGGGCCCACCAAAATTCAGATTTTCCATACCAATCAAAAGTGGGGCCCACCAATGTTTTTAATAAAAAAACATTTATTTCTGAAACTTCAATAATTCATAATAAATAGCCCTTTTATCATAAAAATACGAATTTTATGTTCATTCCATAGGAAATTAAATTCTCTACAACTTTGTAGAAGAATTTTTTTTTAAATTCCAAACAGAAAATGTCTAAAATCCACATACAGATGGTTTTTAATACCTCCATTCCGACAAAATACTGATAAAACACCTCAACATTAGTTCCTTCATTTATATTCACACAAAATAAATATTTCCCTATCCATCATTTATATCCACATAAAATAAATATTTCTTTATCATATAAATTATTAATTAATATTCACAAATAATATTACAAAATCATAATTATGACAACCAGATCATTCCCATGAAAGAGGGGGCTTTTTGATAAGGATTTCTCCTTATTGGCGCGCAATTAGGTGACCAAACCCCTTTTCTAGACATAACTTCCTTAGACATTGCTAATAATGCTATCTAATAATATTATTCAAATAATATGAATTATTGATATGATAATGGGAAATACTGTGCAGTGACAATTATTGAATCAATAATATAAAATATCAACGTAGCAATTATTGAATCAATAAAATAAAATATTGACCAATAATTACTGTAACAATTATTGATTAGTGCCTTCTTACATAAGAATCAATAATTCTAGAATAATGTGTAATACCACGTGCTACTGTGCAACCACGAGTATTATTGTATTTTAATCACCAGGTATTCTAACAGTGTTAATGGTAACAACTACGCTGTCATTTATAAAAACTCAAACTTTTCGTTTTCTTCATCCAAACATTTTTTGTTATGGGGCCCACAAATGGCTGCGCCGTCGTACGAATATTCCCCGACAACAAGAATATTCCACGACCAAATGAATATTCCCCGACAACAATGAATATTTTATAACCACTTGCTTATTTCATAAAATTTGCACATTTTACCCATAACTAACCACATTAACCAAATCCACCCCTTACTATTTCAGAATAATTAATAGAGGAAATTCAATTTTATTTATTAAAAGTTGGCTAGTCACGACAAACGCTCTTCTAGGAACCAATGACTTTGACTTGTCTGGGACAGACTTTGGAGTCACCATCCCCGCTGGACTTGATTTCTCTACCGAATAAAATCGGGCTATATGATCGTCTTTTTCACAACTGAAACACACCTTGGAAGGTTGTGAACAGTTTGGACTTATGTGTCCCTCCTCTTCGCATCTGTAGCATCTAACTGACGGTCGTTCTCCTCCCCTAGAATTTATTGATGGTGCTGGTGCTGCTGCCGATGTCTTCCCGTCATTGTTGTTGTTGTAATTTCAATTTATGAAGTGTCCCCCCGACTCTCTTCTTCTACTATCATGGCCCCGATTACAACCAGAGTGGTTACCACTTTTGTCCGGATATTTTCCTCCTCGCTAATTATCATTGCTTCGATGACTGCTGCCATCAGTATAACCCTGGTTGTGGTCCCTCAGTTGAATAAACTCATTATCTCGCTCTAATAATTGAGCCATGTTGACAACATCTGAATATAGAGCAAATTTGTGAGAGATAAGGTATTGGCGAATTTTGAGTTTTAGACCTCTCAGAAACATTCGCGTCATACGTTCCTCATTTTATATCAAATGAGGTGCAAACCTGGATAACTCTCATACTGGGACACAGTCATGTTGTTCTGTTCTAGTCTAATAAACTCTACCTCATTCATATGATGAATAGTTTCAGGAAAGTATTTGTCATTGAACAGTTTTTGAAATGTTTCCCAAGACATATTGAGTCTTGATCGGTCAGTATACTTCACAGATTCCCACCAAGAATCACTTTCACCACTTTAACATAAAGGTGGGGAATGGAACCTTCTGTTCCTCCACGCATCCCAAGACATCAAATATCTTGGTAATTTGTTTAACCCACATTTTCGCCTTAATCGGATCTGGCTTTTCCCAAAACTCTGGCGGTCCCAACTCTTTGAACTGCTTGGCTGTGATAAACCTCGCACTGCTATCATTTCCACCGGTATTGTATACACGAGTCTCTCTCATCTGATTTTGCATGAACTACAAAAAGCTTCTAAACATCCCATCATTCATCGTTTGTTTGGTAGTGTTGTTTATAGGACGAATATTGCCTTCTTGTTGCACGTTCTCCTGGTTGGTGATTAAAGGTATCTCCACGGTCTCATACATTTTATTGTTGACATTTTCAGCTGCCATTCTCAAATACTGCCACAAAACAAGAGTTAATTAAAGAAAATGACATACCACATAATACCCCTATATTCTGACCAACCAAAAAATAAGCTTAGGTAGGACACACTAGCGAAGGATTTACTCGTCTCTCCCCTCCTAGTTCTATTCCCCGATCTCCGCCAGAGACCATATCCCTAAGCCCTGATACCAACTGTGACGCCCCCAAAATAGGTATACATCGCCCATTCTGAGTCGCCAAATACATTGTATAGAAATAACTATAACTTCATTAATACAATTTTTGCGCAAAATACGACAACACATAAACTGTGAGTTTAAATACAAATATTGTCTTCTAGACAATATCCACACTCAAATAAGTCCTCATTACAATTATTGATACACTATTTTAAAAAAATAGTGAGGACTGCTAAAATAACTGTCTAGGACCATCACTCTATACCCCGACTGGTTCCTGCTATATTCTCACTTCCTGAGAAGAAAAATAGAACAAAAAAGAAAAGGGTGAGCTCAACTAGCCCAGTAACGAATATTATGACTAAGATAATGAATAACAAATTATCGTTAGCCTTCAAAAAACTAGATTAAATATAATGGACAACAAGTTTTAGATCAATATTCGCAGCGAAAATAATAATTCATTAGAAGAGTTTAGTAGAGAATAAAATCTACTATCATCTATGAATTTAAAAGTCTATCATCAATATTTTATCCCTGTAACATCAATCAATATACATCTTGAATCAAATATTCATCTTTCCACTACAGGCCAAAGATATTTATTTGTGTCACCAGTTGGTCATGTTCATCTCAACACTTGTACATCTTTGCACTACGAGCCAAAGATATTCATCAGGTAATCATTCATCTTTGCACTACAGGCCAAAAATATTCATCTAGTATCACCATTAAGGATTGAGGATGATGAAAAATATTTTCAAGAAAACGAATCCAGTGAGACAAAAGAACAAAGATTAGTGATTCGTTCTTCAGTTTATCTAAGTTCAAAAACACTCCATAATAAACCATAGTGGAGTAAAATTCAAGAATGAAGATCAAAATATGGATACAATCAAAGATAGTAACCATAATAGCCATCTTGGACAAAGAAGAGAAAATTTCATTTTTTGGTGAATAGTGTCGTATTTATGAATAGTGTCGTATACGTGAATAGTGTCATATGCGTGAATAGTAACTTCGACACTAAAATGTAGAAATTCCACAAAAAAAATCATACTTCGTGAACAGTACTCATGAATAGTAATGTCTTCGTGAATAGTGCCATATACGTGAATAGTGTCGTATACGTACGTGAATAGTAACCTCGACATGAAAAGGTAAAAATTTCATAATAAAATTTATACCAATATTTCGGTATAATGATATTGAGAGAATAACATCATTTACGAAGAAAATAACATCCCTTACCTCAAAAGAACAGTACTTCTGACCGGAATATCGAATGTAATGTTGAAAGAAACTTGCACTGAATAACAAATCTCAATGTATCTAAATACTCACAAAAATACGCTCGATAATATAGAGAGAGAAAACTTATGATTCTAGTGTAATTTTCAATTCTAACTAAGCACCCTATTTATAGGAAAATGCTAGAACGCCAAAGCATACTAAATTAAATAATATTTTTTTAAAATTTTCTACGCACACCTCTTGGACTAAAATTCAGCCACCACCAGTGGGGCCCACCAAAATTCAGATTTTCCACACCAACCAAAAGTGGGGCCCACCAATGTTTTTAATAAAAAACATTTATTTCTGAAACTTCAATAATTCATAATAAATAGCCCTTTTATCAGAAAAATACGAATTTTATGTCCATTCCATAGGAAATTAAATTCTCTACAACTTTTTAGAAAAAAGTTTTTCCAAATTTCAAACAGAAAATGTCTGAAATCCACATACGGATGGTTTTTAATACCTCCATTCCGACAAAATACTGATAAAACACCTCAGCATTAATTTCTTCATTTATATCTACACAAAATAAATATTTTCCTATCTATCATTTATATCCACCCAAAATAAATATTTTCTTATCATATATATAAATAATTAATTATTCACAAATAATATTACAGAATCTCAATTATGACAACCAGGTCATTCCCAGGAAAGAGGGGACTTTCCAATAAGGATTTCTCCTTCTCGACGCCAATTAATTAGGTGACCAAACCCCTTTCATGTATGTAACTTCCTTAGACATTGCCAATAATGCTATCTAATAATATTATTCAAATAATATGAATTATTGATCCGATAATGGGAAATATCGCAAAAGCGGTGACAATTATCAAATCAATAATATAAAATATCAACGTAGCAATTATTGAATCAATAAAATAAAATATTGAGCAATAATTACTATAACAATTATTGAGTAGTGCTTTCTTACGTAAGAATCAATAATTCAAGAATCTTGTGTAATACCGTGCTATTGCACAAGAACCACGCGTATAACTCGTATTTTAACCACCGTGTATTCTAACAAAGGTTAATCTGAATAACTACGCTCGTCATCATTTATAAAAACTCAAACTTATCGTTTTCTTCATCCGATTGTTTTTTCGTTATGGGGCCCATAATGGTCAATTACATACCGTCGCATTTAATATTCCCCGACAATAAGAATATTTCACGACCAAACGAATATTCCTCGACAACAATGAATATTTTATAACCACTTATTTATTTCACAAAATTTGCACATTTTACCCATAACTAACCACATTAACCAAATCCACCCCTTACTATTTCAGAATAATTAATAGAGAAAATTCAATTTTATTTATCAAAAGTTGGGGTCTTACAACTACATATTGGACCATTAGTCACCTGGTTATTGCGTTGTCTACTTTGGGTATATTATACATGGGAACTTTAATATATCATAACTGGATACTTACAAAGTTAAATTTAGAAAACATTATAAATTGGATAATTAATAATGGAATTCCTCAATATGTTCAATGTGTTAAAATAACCAAAAGGTAAATAGTAACCAATATGATGAAGTTATGTCACTCACTAATACACATTTGGTTACCTCTAAAGAAAAGAGTTCAAAAATCCTAATATGAACCAACAAACAATGTTAAACTACTGGTAATATAAACAAAGACATAATTCCATTATCAGAAAATTCACTAAGCAGTTAAAAGTCAAAAACCATAACAAATGGTTACAAATATTCAAAAAAACTTTACAAGGAGAAGACATTGACAACCAAACTATTCTTCTGGGACAAATCTGCCTGGATATTCTGTATCAGAATCGTATTCCCCTACTTGCTTATTCCTAGCATGCATGATTTCTTTCGGTATTGCATGATGGGGAATGGTTTAGGCATTTCAAAAAACTGTTGGTGAAGAAAATGTTTAATAAAACAAACCGTAAACATACCGCAATCACTGCAAAAACAAAAAAAAATAGAAAAAAAAATAAAAAACACCATACTAGATGGAATAATTAATGAAATAGAAACAATATAAACCTTACCCCTCAATTTTTTTAGGTACCCCCTCTGCAAATTCAAGTTCAATAATATCATGTTCCCCCTTATGAAGATATGGTTCACTATAGAAATTAATATCTGACATACCCTTCCAAAAACTACACTTAGAAAATATTATGGGTAGAATGAAAATGTAAGGCTCACAAACATCCATAATATTTGGTTGCATGACTTTTATGTTTGGTTGAAGAGAATTGTAAACTACTAGAAGTCTACAATGCACATCAAAGATTAACAAAAACCAATGCTCTAAAACTGTCATGTGAATGGGAAACAAAACATAATCAATAACAACCCATGGTGTGTTCACATCCATCAAAAATCCACGTATGTATTCAGAGACATCACCCTCCCCCGACAGTAGAGTCGTATCTGCATTTTTAAGACAATATTCACCATACAAAGCAGACAACTTCACATGAAGCCAACAATCTGTAGCAGTGACCCTGATTTGAATATTGGCGGAGTGCTTAGCCGATTTCCAAAAGTAGTATAAGGATATGTTGATATGCTAAACTAAAAAACAAACCAAAATCCATAAGATATAAACAATTGCCAAAAATTAAAACTTTCTGATAAAGGTAACCAACACTGTCAAAACTAGTAACCAAAATAATTAAATAAGGTAACCATAACTAACACAATAGAATTTCAAAAATAAATAAACTCACATCATCGTCAAGCCACTGTCCAGGAGTCTTTAACTTATAGAACCACATTTGAGATGAGATTAGGACATACCCAAATCTGAATGCAGGTTCAATCTTATCATTATCTCCAGAGAAATTTCAATCCTTCAATATAAAAGCATATTGGTAAAAGAGAACAAATGTTTTTTTTTAAAAACTATATTATTATTAAACTACAAATAACATACCTTTTCTTATTATTTATGTCAATCTTAAACCATTGATCAAACAATACATCTTTAAATTTGGATGGCATACCCATGCAAACATTGGGAAATGCAGAAAGACCTATGCGTATTTATCTAGGAACCACAACAGAAGAAAATGACACAGCATAACCAAACTTCGTTGGATATGGACTCCTCAAAATAACACTCTTCGCAGAAGCACGAACAGGTCTACCACAGGGTTTAGAAGCACTTCTCTCCACTTCAACACAATAAACTATATCTTGAGTAGTTAAAATCATTTCATTAAGTACCGACCTGTTTAATGCTTCGATTTTACCCCCCCCCCCTAGCAATTGACAAAATAGGTCACAAAATCAATTAGAATTTCAACTACAAAATTCAAACTGATTGAGCAGTAACAGAAATACTATAAGGAAATAACCAATAAAATCTATGAAGGTAACTAATATTGAAAAAAACACGAACCTCGGTAGGGGTAAAAATAACAAGCTCTTTTCCAGAATCTGGCTTAAAATATCAAAAGTTGGTATGTCATTGTTCTTGCCAATCTGTAAAAATAAAAAACACTAATTGATCAATAAAACACAAACATATAACACAAGAAAAACAAACAAATATGTTTAACCTTGTCATCATCCCCATCAATGTGAACCCCCAGTAGTGTTAGGTTTGTAATATTCATGAACGCAGTCAAATTGCACAAAGCAAGCGAAAGCGTAAAAAATAGATTTTAAAATTTTACAAACCATATACCCAGATCATCCTTTATGCACAATTATTGATTAAACGAAAAGATGAAGAACAAGAATTATACCCTTGAATATTCGAGTTTCCTCATGTACTAGTTCACCTCCAAATCTTTTTCGCGTTCAACTTGAATCCACTGAGTTTGATTCCTTCCTTTGATCAACATTAGCCACCCAAGTGTTTGCCCTCTAGAGGTGATCCACCAAGGAAGAAGAAAGATTCAAGAAGATGGGTGTTTGGCAAAACCCTAGTTTTCTATCTCTATAGAAAAATGGCATACTCTCCAATAATTGGAATCACGTCTTCACGTGTGTTGTGAAAGCATCAATCCTCGCCCATAATAAGATTTCTCTTATTTATAGATGTAGGCAACCCTCCTTAACAATTAAGAAATTAGGTTTTATTTTAATTAATTAAACTCCTTTAATTAATTAGGCTCCCAATCTAATTAGGAATAATTAATTAAACTCTTTTAATTAATTAGCCTCCTAATTCTATTAGAAATATATGAGAGTACTTTTATTAATTAATTCCTAAACTCCTTTAGGAATTAAATAATAATAATAATAATAATAATAATAATAAGAATAATCCTCTTATTAATTTATAATTAATATTTCCAAAATATTAAATAATAAATATTAAACTATTTAATTTATTCTATCACCATAGATTAAATTAAATACACTTAACTTATTATTAAGATTATGTCATTTGCTTCTTAAATAAATATTTTTCCTTTTGTGGTGTGACCCTTTCGGTTTTCCATATTAAACCAGTTGTGAATAAATTAATTAGAAAAATTTCAATCTTATTTAAATAAATAAATTAAACTATTAATTCATTTAAATAAATAGCATTTATTCTACAATAGGGATAAGCCTCCCTAGCGATTAACGACTTTCCAGATAATATAGATTTCAACATTAATCATAACAGAACCTTTGAGTAAATAGTTACCGTACAATTCAATCCTTCCACCATACAATGTCCCAATTAAATATAAAACATGGAATTACTGTCAAGTCTTATTTTAGTTAATTATATGTATTTCGATTCCCAAATGCACAACTTCGAATGAATGAAAATTAGAAACTACTTTTTAATTTCATTCCACCTTGGCCAAGGATTCCTAGGTTGTCATTTATCGAATCACATAGGACATTTCACTTCTTTTACTAGAAGTGGTAGATTTTTTATTGATCATTCATTATCTCCATATATAACTTATTACATCCAAGCATACTGTGACAACCCGAAAATTTAGAAAATCTTAAATGATTAAATTAAAGGATAAAATTTAAAACCAATAGTGAAAATAAATGATTTATTGAAAAATCTATACGGTTTAATAATTGAAAGAGATTATGTAATAATAAATATGGCTAGCCATTTGAAGAAGGCTTATTGAATAGAGCAAACCGTATTAAGAGGTTTAATAGACATTAAATTAAATGTCTAGTCTAATTTATGAGTATATATATTATTTTATGATTTATGAAGGATATGTATGTTTATGTAAGATGGTAAATATATTAAATTATATTTGCTATATGTAAATAAATTGATATAAACAATTTATAATGTAAGAAAATAAAATTATAAATTATTTTCTATATGTGATGTGTGCATGTTTGTGTAAATTGTAATGGGAGAGTTAATATATATATATATATATATATATATATATATATATATATATATATTACGCAGGAAATAAAATTATTGGGAATAATTTGAGTAATGAGGCAAAAAGAAGCGAGTTAAGTATATAATATTTATATATACTTTACCCAGATCTTATATAAGAGGCGAGTCTTATTTTATTTAATTATATGTATTTCGATTCTTAAATGCACATCTCCAAATAATATAAATTAGAAACTCCTTTCTAATTTTATTCTACTCTAATTTCATTCTGCTTTGGCCAAGGACTATTGGGTTGTCATTTATCAAATCACATAAGACATTTCTCTTATTTTACTAGAAGCGGTAGATTCTTTATTGATCATACATTATCTCCATGTACAACTTATTATACCCAATAATACCTTTTGATATACCCTAAGGGTTTTATGGAATAATTCAAAGTATAATTCATCATACACAAGATACTATGATAATCTCAAGTCCAAGGATCACTTGCACTGCTATCACTACAGGAATTCCTATTGACAGGCAAGTAAAACTTCATTAGGTATTCCTTAGCGAACTACGTTCAATGAACTTATTCTCCAATAAGCACCTATATACTTGCTTTAGTGTCTCCACACAAATGATCATGAGATTAATCATCCTCGTCCAATGAGTAAGCAACGTATGTACCAATCTATCCGGATTCACTAATCCCCTTTTTAGTAATCCATCGATTGGGAACATTTTAGTTTTTAAGCTATCTAAGAATTTAGATTTCATTAGCATGATCTCATCATGATTCTAAAAGTATTGCTTAAAATTATGAGTTTATCACATATTATAAAAATAGAACCATGCAGATAAATTAAAGCCTTTAATATTAATAAACGAATAAGATTGTTACAAAATATATCATCAACATGATTGGCTTGTGTGCATGTTAGAGTTTATGCCCTAGAGGCCAATTATTTGATATAATTGCTTAATATTTTGATATTATATTTGATTGAATAAATGAATGATTTTATTATGGTTTTATTTACTGCGTTATATAAATGTTAACATAATAAAATTCCTTAGAATAATGATACAAATTATATAGTTTTAAGTATGTGACTTGAACATGAGATTATATAATTACAATTAGTATCATTGCTCTTAAAAGTCCCTAGTCGAGTATCATTGTTGATATCATTGTTGATGGGACAACAATGATGCATTGAAACTAGTATGTGGATTGACTGATGACCAAATCTCATTGGTCATAAATATATGAGATATTAAGTCAACGCATAGGTACATGTTAGAGAACGATGTCTTTGGATGGACCCACCATGGGAATTCTACGTTGGAACAATATGCAAAAGTGTCATTAGCTATTCTCATAGTGACAATGATGTAATGGTCCTCCGACCTGAAATCACTATATTACTACATGGGAATTTATGTATTTTGATATCATCAAATGTCACGTTTAATAGGGTGGACTATAAATGTGATTATTGGGTACATCATGAATCGTGTGAGGAATATGAGTGATATATATGGAATTTAACCCTCCTATATATTAGGGGTGATATCCATAGGCCTCTTGATTGAGTAGGACTATGAAATGCATGGCCATGCTCAAATAGTGATTTATTTCATATAGTCTACTCATTGATCAAGAAAACATATATTAAATTATGAAGAGTATGACACATTCCATGACTCGAGTTTAATCTAGGATGTCAAGCTTAAAATGATTAAATTACATTGAAACATTGGTCACGAAAAGGTTGCATCAAATCATCGATCTTACTATTACTTGGGTAGCAGTGATGCATTATTAGATGCTGCTCACTGTTTATAATTTTATAATATGATTTTAAAATTATTGCCAACGTAATAATAACCTATAGGGTCACACACATAGAACATAATAATTAATTTAAATTGTAAATATTTAAATATGTCAATATGATTGATAGTATTTAAATTACAAATTTAAATTAATAGGATAATTTATATATAGGTATATTAATTAAGTAAGACTTAATTAATATATATATATATATATATATATAAAAATTCGGATTTTATTATATTAGGTTTTGATTAATTCTTTTTAATCGCTATATATATGATATGTAGCGACCATTTAGGTATTATTCATTAACTAAAAACCTAGCCAGCTCTTAGAGAGAGACTAGAGAAAACAGATTACGAAAATCCTCATATCGGCTAAGTACCGCAGTTCCTTTTCTTTCGCAGATCGTCTGACAGTTGTTCATGGGCGTTCGTGTGGATCTTTGTAGAGGCAGCGCGATTCGTTTGTATTGCGTTAGAGATTTGATCGTATCAATTCCAGCTTCAATAATTGGTAAAAATTTTTAACCACTGAATTAATATGGTTTTCACATAGATCCTGTTTAGAGTTTTGAATTTGCTTTAAATTGTTCTATTTCTGCTGTGTTTTATGTGTCGAAACCCTTCAGTGCATGCTACTTTCAAGTAGGGGTAAAAACAACAATTTTTTTCTCATAAGTGTGGCTTAAATTATCAAAACTTGGGTTATCATTGTTATTGCCTATCTATAAAAATAAAAAATAGTAAATAATCAATAAAACAAAAATATATAACACAAAAAAAACAAACATATATATTTAACCTTTTCATCATCTTCATCACTGTGACCCCCACCCATACCACCAACATCATCATCAGTTTTTCCATCAAACTAGTTTGCAACATCCAAACCTTTGCCTACAACATCGTGTTAGTTCCCGGAGGCACAATAGTTATCTAGAAGGGGGGGGGTTGAATAGATATTTAAATTTTTTTTCATTTTTCTTTGTCAATTTTGATAATGATTTAAACACAGCGGAATTAAAGTTGTTTGATCTCACTTTTAGATAAAGTGAGTTAATGAGAGTGAGGCAGTTATAACAGTTATAGCAGTTATAGCAAGAATAAAATAGACACAGCTGTTTTAAGTGGTTCAGAGTACTTAAAGCTCCTACTCCACTCTTCTACTCCTTGAGTAGGAAATCCACTAAGTATGCCTTTTATACTTTCTGAACCTCATAGATTCCTTCTAGACCAGAAGTCTAGGAACTTCTTAGTTCATTCTTGAACTCTTAAAGTCCAGCAGACTTGGTTCTTCACAGTTCACTTTAGAACTCTTCAAGTCCTTCTAACTTGGAACTTCTTACTTCACTTGTTTGACTATTGTTGAGTTCTTGATTGGTGCTACTCAGTTTTCGTTAAGCTCTTGTTCGAAAGAACTGAGTAGCTGTGCAAGCATTCTCTTTTTCTCAGATCGTAGAGTTGAGCGTTGAGTATTGTTCTTTTTTTTGTTCAATTGCTTACTTGGTTGAATCATCTGCAGATGTCTTGCATATGTGTGATCTTTGAAATCTGCCCGTTGAATCCATCCGTTGAAGGATTTAATGCGTTTGACGTTTCTGATCTTTGATGGAGACTTTTCTGCATATCTTCTGAATTGCATTATTCCCACTGACATAGCAGACTGCTTTCTCACCTAAGACCTGAAAAAGGTATTTTCCTTTGTCCCATGGTCCTTTCCTTAGCTTCTTTAATACGTCTCTTTGTTTCATACTAAGGATATTTTTATGCCATTGGGACTGGTGATTACTTCAATGTTTGTAACCCATTCCACATTTGTTAAGATTTTATCTTTGAACAAATGATCAAGGCCCACAATTTTTGACACAGCCAGATGATACTCTGACGATTCTTATTATGGTGTCTTGCCACCTTGGTGCTTGATGCAACTAAACGAGAACACTACGATTTATCTTAAGGGATGGTACACTACGATCTTCATTTGCTTGTCTTGCAGACTCTACATTTTCGAGAGCACACTACGATCTCTGAGTTGGCTTCAGCAAACTTCTGGATCACACTACGATCTCTGGTGCTCTACGATTTTGCCTTGGCTTCTGCAGATTCTTGCTCATCTCATTGGACATCAAATTTGTGAAGCCTATCTATTACATTTCAAGATATAAATCAACCTAACATCTTTGATCTCTTTATCTATACATTCATTTATAGAATGATGAACATTGAAAGCTTAGATCAACCTAACAATTTTGATCTATTACTAAGTCCTTGTACATATATTCCTTGAAGGACTTCACATTTAATCATGAACGTTTACTTTAAACATCAAATCAAGATATTCATTCTTCCAATAATCTCCCCCTATTTGATGTTAACATAACCAGGGAGATTTGTTGTCATGATTATAGAATTCTATATGCAGTGCAACAAAGTAAATATGACTTAATATTTCAGTGAGCGTCTAAAATTTCTAGAGAATAAGCATGAATTTATTGATGTTTAAGAATAGATATTACATTTAAGCATAGTTACATCAATAAGAGTTGAGTTTTAACTTAACTCTATTTATTTTGCCTTTTTCTTCTCGGAGGATTTGCATATTCCTCAGCTCTTCTTCTCCTGCTAGCTTCATCTCTTCGTGTTATTTCTTCCAGCTCACTTTGACTAAGTCTTTCATTATGATCATGCCTATTCATGAATGCAGGATCTCCAATTGGCATTCTTAGGCCTGTTGTGGTCACCTCGTGTGAGCTGGGAGAAGGCCTTTGACTTCTTAATGGTTGAGCCATGATAATTGGCTCATCATCAGATCGTTAAGTATGATGGCCAGATTGTGGAGTCTGTTGATGATACTGCCTTGGAGGACTCCTTGAAGATTGAGCAGAAAAGGTGCCTCTGCCTCTGCTTTGATCTCCTTTCCCTTTATTCTCCCCCTTTATGTCAGCATCAATGGTTTGAATGTCTTCTGAGAGGTGAGTCATTCCATGGACAAGCTCGTTGAGTTGGCTTTGAGTTTGAGCAATGTCCTCTTGATTTTCTTTGATCAGAGCATCAGATCGAGCTTCCCTTTGTTGGAGGACGGCTAGAATATTGTCAGTCTGCTACCCTTGGCTGACGTAAAATTGTTGGAATTCTTTTACGGCAGTTTGCAGATTGATGAAGCTCTCCAACGTAAGTTTATTCTGAGCTTCTTGAGTTATCTGTAAGACAAGAAAAGCATCCCTGTGTCTTTTGGCTGCGAGAAAGTGGATCTCATCCCTGTCCTTTATGCTCTGAATCATTTCCTTGATGATCTCCCTAAGCTTCTTTGTGAGCTCAGAGCTTAGGGTACTTGGGAGACTATTTACATCACTGATCATTTTTGTTAGTCTCATTTGAATGAGTTCAGTGTGTGCTTCAAGACTATCATCAATTTCCTTGATCACTTTCTTTGATACGTTTGACAAATCAGTTTTGGTGGGCAGTTCTGAAAGAAGTTCACTGAGTTGGGAAATGTGTGGAGGAGGGGGTGTTCTCTTGTATTGATCTTTTAATGAGTAGAGGGCAAGATCAAGGTTGAAGTATTCATTTGTTGATGAGGAGGGAATATCGGATGGAGGGGCCTGTGTTTTGGTATCTGGAGTAGGTGGCTCTACGATTTGAGCGAGGGACTCTACGATGGGGCTAGAGTCAGTAATCGTAGAGATGAGAGGAGTTGGGATCAATATGAAATTAGGCATATTTGGTTCATCAGTTACAGAATTTTGAGATTCTGCAACTGGGAATTGATTTAGTGGATTAAGAACTACTTCCAACCAGCTTGGAAATTCATAAAATTGGCTGAAAAAAGATTGTGGATAGTGATTAACTTTGAAAAAGATTGGGATAGATAATACCTCATACACAATTCTTGAAGAGTGACCATTTGTTATTAGCTGTTTGGCAAAGTTGAAGTTGCCTGGGAATCCATGAGCCAGTACAGAGATGGATGCATATTCTTTGAAGCTCTAAAACATGTGATTCCAAGAGTTTAGAATTTGAGCTTGATGAAAAGGCATCATGGGTAGATAGGAGAACAGTTGATCATAGATAGCTTTCCTATACCCATCATAGCCCACAGAGATGATCTCGACCTCATCATCTTCGTCCTCTTCTCTGTCTTCATTCAAGGATTCCACTACATCAATGACTTCTCTTTGTTCTTACTCTGGTTTTCTCTCATTTATTGTAGGAGCAGCTTCTTCTGTCATGGGGATATCATAAGGCTCCCCCTTAACGTGATCATCCATTTGCATTTCCAGTTGGCTCCTCCTCAGCTCGAGCACTTTCTAGGGTGAGAGCTTTAGGTAGCTCCCCTTAACTTGAGCAGTGTTTTCTTGTCCAGCTTCGGATAGCTCCTTCTTAGTAGCTATCCTTTTATCTTCCTTCTTTAATTCCTTTTCATTGACAAGAATGTATTTCTTGACAAGTTTTCTTCTGGACTTTTTAGGCTGAGCCACAACCTCAACTCTTCCTTCCGCTTCAGTTCTGAACTGTTGATCAACCAGAGTCTCTGGAGCAGCAACTTCGCTGAGAGAGGCGTCCAATCTGGTCTCTATGATAGGTAGAGACTCTACGATCGAGGAGACAGATGGCCTCTTGGGCTTGTAACTATTTTTGTTCTTCTTCAACAACTGTGAGATGGTAGCTTTGTCTTCATCTGCCTCAGCCTGCTGTTCTTTTCTTCTTAGGATTCTCAGAGTCTCAATGTCAGAAGACTCTATAGGTATTTCAGTGGTAGACCCTTGGGGTTCTTCTGCCAATTGAGCCTTTAGCTTCCTCTTGCCCTTGCTTTTTCTAACCAGGGCAGAGGGTTCTTCCTTATTAGTTTCTTCTTCATCTTCTTTAGTCTCCTTGACCACAGACATATTCCCCAGAATCCCTGACTCCTTTGCATCAGTTGTCCTTCCACTAGACTTAGACATCATTCATACATTTTCAGCTGTATTTCTTTTCCAGTTCTCGAACAGTTGCTGGGACATTCGTCTGTTTGGATTGATTAATTCTCCTTCATCATCCCCTATCTTATCGCCCAAAGCAGAATGTAGGATGATACTGATGAATCGCCCGTAGAGCATCTTCCCAGAGCTCTTTGACTTCTTCGAGCTGAGAATCCACTTCCCAATCCATTCAAGCAACAGGGCTCTATAGTTAAGCTATATTCCACAACTGATGGCTGTTATGAGCTTGAGTTGTACTTCATTTACAGAATCGTGGCCTGAGCTCTTGCAACATATGCATTTTCCAACAATATCTGCCAGAAATTCGCACCTCTGAGGAAACTCCTTTTTCGTGTATCCTTTGACAGTGGGGAATTTCTTGTGATGCATCCTTTTAAGTCCTTCATGGAAATCTATGCCATCTATGAACGAAAACCCTTTAGATTTGAAACCTAGGGCTAGGTTAATGTCCTCAGCCTTCAGCTTGATTTCCACATCCTTGACCCTCGTCGTGATGACGTCGTTCTCGAACACACCATTTTTGTAGAATTCTTTTATCAGCTTAGGGTAGATTATCGTGCTCGTACCCAGAGCTTCTTCGAGATCAGCCTTCTTTATCAATGATAAAGTTTTGTGAAATTTGGGTTCAACTGTTTTGAACTCATCGAAACAGAGTTTGTAGCCTGAGATGACGTTAGATGCTGCCATTGATTTCTCTAACCTTAGATTCGTTGCTCACGATCTATCATCATCAAGTATTCTATGACTATTATGAAATAATAAACATACAATGTTCATTATAATAAAGTCTCATAACATGGTCCCAAGGTCTTCATAACATTAACTTTAAACACACCATTCAATATACAAAAAGTTTACTTAAGAATTCCATCGGATAATAATTAAATTAACATTCATTCTAAACTACTCCTGGATCTTGCCCTTGCCCTTGTCCTTCGTGTTAGATCCTTCGGGCTTAAATGAAATAGATGTCATGATATAGCAAGGGTAAGCAACTAATTTGCTTCCCAAGTTTATATACAAGGGAGATATATCATGACTTAGAAAGAAATATTGCGTTCAATGTACAACAATAGTATAAGATTGTGAAGGAACATGAATTAATAATCAACAATTGAATATTCGATAATTGAATAACATGAACTGAGTGGTTTTGAAATAACCATGAACATTTGCCAAGGTGCTCAGTTATTTAGACTGGACCTCTTAATAAGTTTTGGTATTCAAGGGGATCAGCCTTTCATACCTCGTGATTTATGCATAAACACTTAATAATCCGGCATTGATATCATGCCTTAATCAAATTCATCCTTTTCTCAGTCAAGAGTTCTTATCATATCAATTTAATAAGAACAGCTATTTAAAATACATTTGATTTAACAAATTTAGACATTCTTGATCTAGCTGATACAATTAGCATAAATCTATCTCATAAACAGTTCATGAATGAAAGAACTTTAATTTAATTCACAGTTCAATAATAGTAGAATAGGAATTCAATTGCACAAAGTGCGAATTTCAATAATCAATATAGATATGAATAATCATCAACAATTATTCACTAACATGCTTTGAAAATAATAACTCGAGTTTGAGTTAAGAAACTTGACTTGTCTGTAGATTACGACTATGCAATTAAATTATATCCACTATGCAGTTAAATTATCTTCCTTTGAGAGACCTATAGTTAATCCTTCAATTAGTCATAGCGTAACATTAGTTTATGCAATCACATAGATATTATACATTACATTTAGTTCTTATAAACATTATCCTGCCTAGATAATGTTACTATTAAATAACAACTTAATAATATTAATCTTGATAATATTTAATTCACCTCTTAGTATTATTAGTTCCCTAATAATACTTTTATTTGCTTACTAATATTATTAACACCTTAATAATATTTTAATACCTTACTAATATTATTAATCCTCTTAATAATATTTTAATCATGCATTAATATTATTACCTTAATAATATCTTACTTATGCTTTAGTATCATTAATAAATTAATAATACTTTTAATCATTTACTAATATTTTATTTATTTACTAATATTATTAATCATTTAATAATATTTTATTTATTTACTAATATTATTAATCATTTAATTAATATTTTATTTATTTACTAATATTATTAATTATTTAATAATATTTTATTCATTTACTAATATTATTAATCATTTAATAATACTTTGATCATTTATTAATGCTTAAATCAAATATTATTAACTATTTAATAATATTTCAAAGAAGTTTTGATATTAATATTTTATTTAATTAACAATATCATATTCTAATATTATTAATATCATAATAATATTTTAATAATTTATTGGATTAATAAACAATTTATTCTAATTGTTCATCCTTTATAAAACCTCTTAAACCTCTTATTTAATATCCAAAATACCCTAAGATAGCCATGATATTGCATATTATGAGTATTCAAGCATAAAAATCACATTTTTTTTTATTAAAGACATCATTTAACTAATTTCCTTTTACAATTTTTTATAATAAATTTCCAAAACTTCTCAACTTCTATATTTTGACACATATATAAAATCTTTCTCGAAATTTTAGAAAATGATTTACTATTTTAAAAGTGCCCAAAACACTCGGATCTTGCTTCATTTTTCATAAATTGAGTTTTACTCAAAATTTTCAAGGTATGCTCTCCTAACATATATAAACCTACTGTATGAATTTCGATATTCCAGTGTATACACAAGGAGATATTCAAGTTAATATTTCGGAGTCCTTTACGGAAATAGTCATTACGCACAACCTATAACTCAAAACGTGTCCATTCTTTTTCCTACATGAAGATAACTTCTCAAGGTATCTCTGTGAGTTTTTCCAGATTTTTAAAAGATTAGCAACTGACCGAAACAGCCTCAAGAAAAAATGGAACAGTAACTATTTTAGGGTTTTGAACCCTTAACATTCAAAGTGGACTGTTTTGGGGAAAATAGCCCCAAAAGTTTCAAAACTTGCTAGATTTGTGTCCTATCACTTGGGTTTACTAGATAACTCATGTATCTAGCACCCCCCCTTCGACGGATCACAAATCCAAGTTGGAAAACTTGAGTTATACAAGATTTAGTGGAAGAAAAACAAGAGTTTTCACCCTTGTAGAACATATGCTCATATTCTTCCTC
Source organism: Panax quinquefolius (assembly GCA_020205615.1). Lineage (NCBI taxonomy): Eukaryota > Viridiplantae > Streptophyta > Magnoliopsida > Apiales > Araliaceae > Panax > Panax quinquefolius. The sequence continues at coordinate 93,116,836 of CM035173.1, forward strand.
TAAGCCTTTGATCTAACACTCAAGATACTTAGTTCCATACATGATGATATGTAGAACTAGGGTATCTTGAGTATTTGCTCAACCCCAACAAAACTCAAGCTATAAAATAAAGTGGAAGAAGAAGATGAAGGTTAGGTTATACCTTGATTTATTGGCTACCTTCCTTGATTTACCAAAGTAATATCTAAACTTAGGATGCATGAACAAACTATCACTCCTCTCTCTCTCTCTCTCTCTCTCTCAATAGCCGAACCTCTCTCTCTTTTTTCTCTCTTGAAGTTGCTAGCTTAGGAGAAAAAGTTAGAAGAAGAAGAATGAGAGAAAGTGGAGTATTCTAGCAAAATGAAATGGTTGATTCCTTATTATCCCCCATACTTTCCTTGACCCATGGATAAAAGCTTTGCCTTATCACTTCAATTAGTCTAATCATGATTAAGGGTGCTTAATAGAGTGGCAACCAATGGGAGCTTGACAAACATGTCCTTGTGTGTAAGAGTTACTACTAATGGACATTGATTAGCTTAATTTATTTCCTTATATGGCTTAATATGGCCGGTCCCTTCTAGCCCATTATATCCTCCATTTAGCTTTTATTTTAATGCACAAATTTGATTAATCAAAAGTCTAAAATACCCTTAATCAAGTGGGCTAAGTATTGATTTGAATGTTATTTCATTTGGGCTCCCTCCTTAATTGTTTTGGGCTATGTAATAAACATAGTCTAGCAATTTTAATATATGTTACCCAATTAGATTATTTAGGGTTTCCATTCCTAATATTATAAAATTTAATTACCTATACATGTGACTTTAGTTCATAACCTAATTAGATTTACAAGAATTAGGTTTAAAATTATTAGTCACTTGAAATAATAAGTTTACCCACTTTAATTAGTATACATATTAAATACTAACTTTTCCTTATTACCATAACCCTTAGGTTATTTAATTGTCTCTCCTAACATATAATTAGGTTACGATGCTTTCATTTTTAACAAAATCTATAAATGTATATATCCATAACTATAGCATATATGTTAATTGACCCATGCACCACTTCACATATGTTGTCACATATTAAATCACTGTATAACACAAAGTTTTAAATATCAATAATGTACATACATATATAGTGACTTAAAATTCACGGTTATTACAGTATTGTTGTTTGAGCTTTCTTGAGAGTTAGGGTTTCTAATTGTAGAGAGAAAGAGATGGATAATCTTTTGAACTTCTAATTTCAAAAAGGCGTTTTCAAACTGTACTTGTAACTTCCCTCTCTCCATTTTACTTGGTGGGGCAGGTGTCAAATTTTGCTTGGCTCTACGAATTTGACTAAAGAGGATTATATTGATTTGCCCTTAACATCTGACGTGTCCTTTGGGAGGACTATAATCGTTGAGGTATCCTTTGTGATTCTTAGAGTCTTTTACGCAATTGTCGGTAATCGCTCGTGATCATTGAGTCTAAATCGCGATCGTTGAGTCTGCTCAAAGAATCGTCCATGTATCGCTTCGAAGAATCGTCGAGTCTAAACTGCGATCGTTGAGTCCGTTCGGCGATCGTTGTCTTTAATGTCACTGCAGCTCTACGATCGTGGACTTCCCTTAATCATGTCCACGATTTCGAACAATGTCTTTGTATCTGTATGGTTAGCACAAACTAGAGCATATATTTCATGGTTGTAAATTAAGCATGCCTAGCTTACTTATTAACTTGTTAAACCTGGATTCATCTAAAGGCTTTGTAAAGACATCAGCAAGTTGATTTTTAGTAGGGATATTTTAGTAGGGACATCAGCAATTTGGTTGTAAATTAAGACCCCAAATTTTATGAATAAAGATTTAAATTTCTCGAAATATTTTTTTGAATATTATGGTGTGGAGGAATTTAAAATCATTTTGGTATTATAATATTGTTGGCAATAATCCGCATAATGAAATAGTGTCCTTACAAAGTATTGATGTTGTAAAGTTTTTAGAAAACATCGTAATTATCTTTTATAAAAAATAAACTGTGGTTTTAGGCACTACGTATTGCATATTCGTGGAACTACGGTAGTAACGAGAAGTAATACTCAATTCTTGTTCTTCAAACTACTACCGCGGTATTGCATCATTTCGTAATATTGCGTAAGTAAGTGTATATTTATTGATGCCATTGATTATTGATACAATTCACGTATATTATTAATTATATTATCATCATATTGATTATATTATTATAATATATATGATTTACAAGTTATTCGTATTATTATTATATTTCTCGTATTATGCAGGATTACGGATTCACTTTATTGATACTCATTATTACCATCGCAATGAAGATCATCCGTATAATATGTTATATTATTAAGTCAATAATTTATACTACAGTTATTCATATTATTATTTGTAATATCGACAATGTCTAGAAGTTCGCAGGAGAGGTTTGGTCACCTAATTGCGCTACCAATAAGGAGAAATCTTTATCTGAAAGCCCCCTTTTCCTGGGAACGACCTGGTTGTTAAATATTATGAATTATAATATTAATGATGAATAAGTTCGTGTTGATTAAAGATGAAATTAATAGTTCCATTGTGTTGGAATTATTAGTGTTAGTAGAAATCGACATTTATTTCGATAATAATTGATGTCTGGAGGTTATATTGACCAGTCGGGTAATTAACCGGATAAATGAGCAATTAATCGCTATTGATTCACATGATTATAACTATTTGTTCACATGTGTGTACTATTGATTCACATTCATTTACTATTAGAGGAATTAGTGCAAGATTGATAATACTTGCATGACAAAGTTAAAAATGGAGGTATAGATGGAGGTACTATACTGTAATTCGTATTTTCACATGTCTAGGACTATTGATTCGCATGATTTACTATTAGGGGACATGGTGCAAGTTTGATAATACTTGTAGGACTAAATTAAAAATGAAGGAAAAGAGGAAGGTATTATACTATAATATTTCGAGCCACAAAATGTGCAATTATCGAAACTATATTTTCCTATAAATAGAAGCACATTCTTCCTTTATTTATCACCAATTCACTAAAGCTATAGAGCAATTATTATAGAGAGAAATTATAGAGAGAAAGAAGAAGAGAAGTCTGCTACCTCACTATTCCGGTATCCAGTCTTCTTTTGAGGTAAGAGGTATTATTTCTTTCGTATTCATGAAGAGAGCTATTGTTATTCCATTCCTTATTATTATATTGAATAACTCCGGTTTATTTAAGTACCGCATACATGGTGAAATTCTTCATTATTCCATTCTTTATTATTCTCGTTGGAATAACCATTTATCATATGCCTATCGCATGCATGGTGAATTCGTTGTTATTCCATTCTTTATTATTCTGTTGGAATATCCTCGTCATGCATGCGATTTACTGCATTTGACACGGTTCCATTCTTTATTATTCTATTGAGAATAACTTGTCTGTGCGGTCTATCACATGTATGGTGAATTCTTATGTTATTTCATTCTTTATTATTCTGTTGGAATAACCTGTCTATGTGGATTACCGCATGCATGGTGAATGATCCTTTGTATTTATATGAATAGTATTTTCATTCAAAAGGGGTTTGTGCCAGGGGCAGTTTTGTAATTTTTCTGACTCTCAAAAATTTTGAAAAAATTTTAAATGATAATTTGATGAGTTTTCTAGATTGTGTCCAAAATTGGCGATTTTTGGATGTATAGATTAAGAGTTATGGATTTTATGGGAAAAGACTATTCTAAAAGTAAACCCTTATAACTCTTTGTGGTTAACTCCAAAATTGGTAAAATTTTTATTGGGAGTACATGTATATAACAGGAGTATACCCTGTAAATTTCAGAATTTTTGGACAAAAGTACAATTTATGATAAATGTCTAAATATTCGGCAGTTTTGGCCATATAAAAAATAGTAAATGAATTTTAAAAATTCCGAGAAAAATATATGTTCAATATGGGACTATATTCTATTAAATCCCAGAAAAGAAATAGTTTTGGGACTGATTTGGTATTTTTCATGAAAATGAACTAATTATGAGTAAATGAATTAAATATGTTATGTTAAGTAAAAAATTTAAAAATAGGATTTTATGGCTTGGGAATCCTATATAGGGTATATGCAGATTTTTGATGAGGAATTTGATCATTGGTGATGAAATCTTATGAGTATGGCATTTTTGAATGATTAAATGCATTATTTGGTAAAGTGTAAACAATTGAAATAAATTATTTATAAGTTTAAGAAGTGATTAAAATATTGTTATATTATTAATAATATTAGATGAGGAGTTTATTAAGTGATTGATAATATTTGGATAAATTTAAAGTCTTTAATATTTATCCTTGTTTTCGTTTGATTAATGCTTATATCATTGTCATCATCCTCATGCTTATATTGTGATGAAAGTCATCTTTGGCTTACGTGCATAGATGGACTTGGTATGATTATGACCAGGGATCATTCGGTATAATCATGACTTATAATGTTATAAATGATGTGGTAAAAGTCCTCAGTGGCCTTTAAATGCATTCTTTGGGCGATTTTGGTATGATTATGACCAGGGATTATTCGGTATAGTCATTACCATTGATGATTTAATAAATATCCTTGGCCCGTAGTGCAGTGATGATTCGATGATGTGGTTTATTTATTAAAAATTTGAGTCTCAAATATAAAATTGATGAAAACATTTTAAAACATAGAAGATAGTAGATATCATGCTCTACTTGACTCTTCTAATGGATTGCTTATTCCATTATGACTAAACTTGATGTCTATTGTATTTTATCCGTTTAACATTGTTGAAGACTAATGATAATTTATTCTGCATAATCTTAGTCATAATATTTCTTACTAGGCTAGTTGAGCTCACCCTTTCTTTCACTGTTCTCTTCAGGAAATGAGAACGTAGCTGGGACTAGTCGGGGAACGGAGTGACGGTCCAGATGATAGCATTAGTAGTCCTCACTATTCTGTTAAATAGTGTGACAATAAATGTAATAAGGACTCCATTGAGTGTGGATATTGTCTAGATGGCAATATTCTTATTAAAACTCTTAGATTATGTTTTGTCGTATTTTACACGACTGTTGTATAATTAAGTTGTATTTGAATTTTATACCATGTATTTGGCAACTCAAGATGGGTGATGTATACCTAATTAATAGAATATCCTTGATAGAATATTACTCCATGAAATTAATAGAATATCCTTGATATTTGCGCTTCATCCAGTATCTTTTCATGAAAATATTATTCTGAGCTTTCTTGATAATTATTGATCTTTCATGATGGAGTACTATTCACGAGTTACTATTCATGGGTTACTATTTACCTAGTTACTATTCATTCAAATATTATTCACTCGGGTATTCAGGGCACTTTTCATGTCAGAATACTATTCACGAGTTACTATTCACCCAATTACTATTCACCCGAATATTATTCACTCGGGTATTTGGGGTACTTTTCATGCCGGAGTACTATTCACGAGTACTATTCCCGAAGTACTATTCACAGGATACTATTCACGGGGTACTATTTACCCGAAAAATATATTTCTTTTCTGTCCAAATTATTTTTGGTACATGAATATTATTCTTGAATATTACTCCACAAAGCAGTATCATGTTGACAATTTGGATATTTTAAACTCTGGATAAATTTAAAGTCTTTAATATTTATCCTTGATTTCATTTGATTTGATTTCCTTTAATTAATGCTTATATCATTGACATCATCCTCATGCTTATATTATGATGAAAGTCATCTTTGGCTTACGTGCATAAATAGACTATTGATTTGTATGATTATGACCAAGGATCATTCGGTATAATCATGACCCGTAATGTTACAAATGATGTGGTAAAAGTCCTCATTGGCCCGTAGTGCATTGATGGACAGTTGTTGGTATGATTATGACCAGGAATTATTCGATATAATCATGACCATTGGTGATTACATGAATATCCTTGGCCCGTAGTGCAAGGATGATTCGATGATGTGATTTATTTATTAAGCTGAGTCTCAGCGATAAAGTTGGTGAAAATCTTTTAAAATCATAGAAGATAGTAGATTTTATGCTCTACTTGACTCTTCTAATGGATTGCTTATTCCGCTGCAGTTGTTGATCTAAAACTTGTTGTCTATTGTATTCTATCAGTTGTTGTGACGCCCCCAAAACAGGTTTACATCACCCATCTTGAGTCGCCAGATACATGGTACATAAATTCAAATACAAACTTAATTATACAACTGTCATGTAAAATACGGTAAAACATAACTGAGAGTTTAAACAATAATATTGTCATCTAGACAATATCCCCTCTCAATGGAGTCCTCATTACAATTATTATCACACTATTTCTCAGAATAGTGAGGACTACTAAAGCCATTTATCATGGACCATCACTCCATTCCCCAGGCTAGTCCAACTATATTCACATTTCACAAGAGAACAATGAAAGAAAGGGTGAGCTCAACTAGCCCGGTAAAAATATTATGACTAAGATAATGCATAATAAATTATCCTTAGCCTTCAACAAAGATAACAACCGATAGAATACAATAGACAACAAGTTTTAGATCAACAACTGCAATGAGAAATAAGCAATCCATTAGAAGAGTTAAGTAGAGCATAAAACTACTATCTTCTATGATTTAAAAGATTTTCATCAACTTTATCGGCAAAACTCGACTTTAATAAATAAAATCGAATCATCCCTGTACCACGACCAAGAATATTCATGTAATCATCAATGGTCATGATTATACCGAATAATCCCTGGTCATAATCATACCAACAACTGTCCATCAATGAACTACAGGCCAATGAGGACTTTTACCACATCATTCGTCATATTACAGTCATGATTATACCGAATAATCCCTGGTCATAATCACACCAAGTCCATCTATGCACGTAAGCCAAAGATGACTTTCATCACAATATAAGCGTGAGGATGATGACAATGACATAATAATTCAATAAAACAAGTTCAATGATAAATTTTAAAGATTTATAATTTAATTTATCCAGGAATCAATAACGTCCAAATTGTCTACATGATACTGCTTTGTGAAGTAAAATTCAAGAATAATATTCATGTACCAAAAATAATTTGGACAGAAAAGAAATATATTTTTTGGGTGAATAGTATCCCGTGGATAGTACTTCGGGAATAGTACCCCGTGAATAGTACCCCAACACAAAAAGTGTCCCGAATACCCGAGTGAATGATATTAGAGTAAATAGTAATCAGGTGAATAGTAACCCGTGAATAAAAACTCGTGAATAGTACTTCGGCACGAAAAGTGCCCCGAATACCCGAATGAATAATACTAGAATGAATAGTAACTGGATGAATAGTAACCCGTGAATAGTAACTCATAAAAAAATACAAAAGAAAATGATATTCCATGACGAGTACAAAAGAAATGAAATCTCAGACTAGTATAATAGAATATACGAAACTGTAAATGGATTTTCACCTGCCATGCGATAATCCACGTAGACAGATCATTTCCACAATTTAATAAGGAATGAATACAAAGGATCATTCACCATGCATACGGTAATCTACATAGACAGATTATTCCAACAAAATAATAAAGATTGGAATAACTGAAGAATTCACCATGCATGCGATAGACCACACAGCATAAAGTTATTCCCAATGAATAATAAAGAATGGAACCGAAGTCACGCGTAATCCGTATGCATGTGGATATTCCAACAGAATAATAAAGAATGGAACCAGGTCATGCGTAATCCGCACAGAGAGGATATTCTGATAGAATAATAAAGAATTGAATAACAACAGAATTCACAAGGCATGCGATAAACCGCACAGACACGTTATTCCAACAGAATAATAAAGAATGGAATAACAACAAAATTCACCAGGCATGCGTTAGACCGCACAGACAAGTTATTCCAACAAAATAATAAAGAATGGAATAATAACCCTTATGAGTATTGAAAGAAAATAACTCTCTTCATGAATACGAAAGAATAATACCCCTTACCTCAAAAGAAGACTGAATACTGGAATAGTGAGGTAGCAGACTTCTCTTCTTCTTTCTCTCTATAATAATTTCTTTATAAATTTAGTGAATTGGTGAAAAATAATGAAGGAATGAGCTTCTATTTATAGGAAAATATAGTTTCGATAATTGCACATTTTGGTGCTCGAAATATTACAGTATAATACCTTCCTCTTTTCCTTTATTTTTAATTTAGTCCTGTAAGTATTATCAAACTTGCACCACCTCCCCTAATAGTAAATCATGTGAATCAATAGTAAATCATGTGACTCAATAGTTCTAGACATGTGAAAATACAAATTACAGTATAGTACCTCCATCTATACCTCCATTTTTAACTTAGTCATGCAAGTATAATCAATCTTGCACCAACTCCCCTAATAGTAAATGAATGTGAATCAATAGTACACACATGTGAACAAATAGTTAAAATCATGTGAATCAATAGCAATTAATTGCTCATTTATCCGGATAATTACCCGATTGGTCAATATAACCTCTAGACATCAATTATTACCAAAATAAATGTCGATTTCCACTAACACTAATAATCCCAACACAATGGAACTATCAATTTCATTTTTAATCAACACGAACTTATTCATCATTAATATTATAATTCACAATATTTAACAACCAAATTCGTTCCTGGAAAGAGGGGGGCTTTTCGATAAGGATTTCTCCTTATTGGCGCGCAATTAGGTGACCAAACCTCTCATTGACAGAACTTTTAGACATTGTCAATATTGCAAATAATAATATGAATAACTTTGTCATCTCAATTATTGATTTAATAATATAATATATTATACGAGATAATCTTGTGACAATAATTGAATCAATAATATGAGAGATATGATGCAACAATTCTTTAGTAATAATTGAGTATAACCGAGGTGACTTCTTACGTAAGCATCAATAATCAATACCGGTATGCTACTACTATGCAACCACGCCAGACATCGTATTTCTTTTACTACTAAAGGTAGTTCAACGGTTTTAATTGTAACACTTTCATAAGTTATTTTTATAAAATGATAATTACGTCATTTTCTAACTACGATAATACTTTTCGTTGTGGGGTCCACCAATGATTGTGCTGTCGTACGAATATTTCCTGTTAAAACGAATATTTCCCGACCAATAGAATATTATATAACAACTTGCATACTTTGCAAAATTTATAAATATTACCCACAACTATAACATTATATCAAATCCACACCATAATATTAAAAAAAATATTTCGAGAAATTTAAATCTTTATTCATAAAATTTGGGGTCTCACAATCTCCCCTCCTTATGAAATTTTGCCCTCAAAATTTATGTACGTACCTGGTATGATGAGGATACCTTGACTTCATTTCAGATTCTAACTCTTGAGGTATAACCTTTGAGTGTTGAATACGATCCTTCTTATCTAAGATTTTAACACGTATCTCCTCATACGTTAAATCTTCTGCTATCTCGTCTAGTTCTAATTTAATAACGTGGTTCGGGTCATCCACATATTTACGTAACATCGATACGTTAAAAAAAGTTATGAACACGCCACATACTTGGCGGTAAAATGAGTCTATAGGCCACGCCCTACTCGATCAAGGATTTCAAATGGGCCAATTAAATCGAGGGTTGAGATTTCTCTTTCATCGATTCTTGCTTCTAGAATAACGCCTCTTGAACCTTCTTCTTCACATTCATCATTTCTCGAGTATGTAGCTTGAGTGGCTTTAACTTTATTGATTAAAGTCGATTCTACTCAGATATTTGATATCACCACGTGGTCCTTAGAGTCTTTAACTCTATCTTCATCATTTGTAAGTTATACGAAATGGGTTTTGTGGTAACAACATCGCACTCAGAACGCATACGATCTTCTACTCAACGCGTCCTACCACCACGTTCTCTCTTCCACAATGATATTGAATGGTATGATCATAATCTTCAACAGCTCAAGCCAACGTCTTTGGCGCATTATACGTTCGTTTTGGTTGAAGAAATATTTAAGGGTTTTAGAAATGGGTTTTGTACTGGGGTCAATACAAAATTTAATTTCACGCTCTAGGGGTAGGCTAGGAAGTCTTCAGGAATACGTTAGGAATACCAACTGTGACTCGCATCCAAAACTTGGATACCACCTCACAATAATACCTATCAATATACCATCGTCATTCATGGTGTCGCCTACGGAAAGTCTGGCTTCGGTGCATTCCACACAAGAAAGTCACCAGCGAAAGGTTCAGGGCTCTTTACTTATAGCTTAATATAACAGTGATTGACTTTAGTGGTTTGGTTGCTTGAATTCGCATAACAGGTTGGTTAGGAATACGAAAGCTAACAACCTTACGAAAAGCATGATGAGTGGTTAACCAATCGATTCCTAAAATCACATCAAAGGCAAGTATTTTCAAAGAGATAAGATCGACAGGTAACGTGAAAGTGTCGATTTGAATCAAACAAGACTTATAAACAGTGGAGGTAACGAAGTTTCAACCAATAAGTCAAAGTCTAACTTCTCTGGGTCAAATTTAAACGTTGAGTGAAAGCAAGAGAGATAAAAGAATGGGTAGAACCGGTATCTAATAAGGTATAGACTTCGCAAGAATTTATAATTAACTAACCTGCAAGTAACTTCCGTTGGGTTACTAGCTTTTTGAGAAGTCATGAAAAACACTCTCCCTGAAACCACCGCCTTTGTTTTGTCCGTATCCGCCTTTGGTGCCACCGTCCCAGCTGGACTTGACTTTTGTGCACAACAAAATCGAGCTAGGTGACCTTCTTTTCCACAATTGTAACATGCTTTGGACTGCATCATGCAGTTTGGACTGATATGTCCCTCCCCTCCGCATTTGAAGCATATAATTAGTGGTCGTTCTCCTTCCTTGAAAACGGGTGTTGGTGTTGTTATCTTTCCATCGTTGTTGAACCTTCTCTTCTTGAAATTTCCACTCCTATTATCTTGGACATGGTTACCACCGAAGTGGTTACCATTCTTGGCATGATAATTTCATCCACGATGGTTATCATTGTTCCGATGGTCGTTGCCACCGGTATGATTATTATCGTGTTGCTGATCATTACCTTTTGGTTGTATTGACTCATTATCGCGCTCTAATAAATGAGCCCTATTCACAACATCTGAATACAAACACAATTTATAAGAAATGAGGTATTGATGTATTTCGGGTTTCAAACCTCTTAGAAACATTCGCGTCATTCGCTCCTCATTATCGACCAAATGGGATGCAAACCGGGATAACTCTGCAAATTTAGCCTCGTATTACGACACGGTCATATTGTTTTGCTCCAACTTGATAAACTCCACCTCATTCATGTGATGAATACTTTCGGGAAAGTACTTGTCGTTGATCAGCTCTTGGAACTTCTCCCAAAACATCTTGAGTGCGTCAGGCTGGGTACATTTTACAGATTCCCACCAGTAATCTGTCTCTTCACGCAACATAAAGGTGGAAAAGGGAACCTTTTGCTCCTCAGAGCATCCTAAGACATCAAATATCTTGGTGATCTGCTTTAACCATGTCTCCGCCTTAAGTGGTTCTGGCTTTCCCAAAAACTCCGGTGGTCCCAGCTCCTTGAACTGCTTAGCGGTGACCGACCATGGGTTGCCATTATTTCCACCTATATTTTGAATAAGAGTCTCTCTTACCTGATGTTGCATGAATTGCATAAAGCCTCTGAATATCCCATCGTTCATCATTTGATCGGTGTTGTTATTTACCTGAGGATTATTGTCTTCCTGTTGCATATTATCATGGGTATTGATCGTTGGTGACTCAACGGTCTCATGTGCTTCATTGCAGATCTCAACATTTTCAAATGCCATTTTAAAACACTGTCCCAAAACAAGGGTTAATTAACATATCACATATTATCCCAATACTCTGACCGACTAATTAAATACCAAATAAACTTAGGTAGGTCATACTAGCGAAGGAATTCCCCGTCTCTCCCCTCCTAGTTCTTGTCTCACATTTCAACCAGGGATCATATCCCTAAGCTTTGATACCAACTGTGAAGCCCCCAAAACAGGTTTACATCACCCATCTTGAGTCGCCAGATACATGGTACATAAATTCAAATACAAACTTAATTATACAACTGTCGTGTAAAATACAACAAAACATAGCTGAGAGTTTAAACAATAATATTATCATCTAGACAATATCCCCTCTCAATGGAGTCCTCATTATAATTATTATCACACTATTTCACAGAATAGTGAGGACTACTAAAGCCATTTATCATGGACCATCACTCCATTCCCCGACTCGTCCCAGCTATATTCTCATTTCCTGAAGAGAACAATGAAAGAAAGGGTGAGCTCAACTAGCCCAGTATGAAATATTATGACTAAGATAATGCAGAATAAATTATCCTTAGCCTTCAACAGTATAACAACTAATAGAATACAATAGATAACAAGTTTTAGATCAACAACTGCAGCTGAAAATAAGCAATCCATTAGAAGAGTCAAGTAGAGCATAAAATCTACTATCTTCTATGATTTAAAAAGTTTTTTATCAACTTTATCGTTGAGACTCAAATTTAATAAATAAAATCGAATCATCCTCGCATTACCACGGCAAGAATATTCATGTAATCATCAATGGTCATGATTATGCCGAATAATCCCTGGTCATAATCATACCAACAACTGTCCATCAATGAACTACAGGCTAATGAGGACTTTTACCTCATCATTCGTCACATTAAGGTCATGATTATACCGAATAATCCCTGGTCATAATCATACCAAGTCCATCTATGCACGTAAGCCAAAGATGACTTTCATCACAATATAAGCATGAGGATGATGACAATGACATAATAATTAAATAAAACAAGTTCAATGATAAATTTTAAAGATTTATAATTTAATTTATCCAGGAATCAATAACGTCCAAATTATCAACATGATACTACTTTGTGGAGTAAAATTCAAGAATAATATTCATGTACCAAAAATAATTTGGATGAGAAAAGAAAATATTTTTGGGTGAATAGTACCTTTGTGAATAATACTTCGGAATAGTACCGTGAATAGAATAGTACCCTAAACACGAAAAGTGTCCCGAATACCCAAAGTGAACGATACTAGAGTGAATAGTGACTCGTGAATAGTACTCCACACGAAAAAGTGCCGAATACCTTTGAGTGAATAATACTAGAGTGAATAGAACCAACGGTGACTAGTAACTCGTGAATAATAACTCGTAAAAAATACCAAAGAAAATGATATTCCATGATTTGTATAAAAGAAATGATATCTCGCATAAGTATAATAGAATATCTGAAGCTAAAATGGATTTTCACCATGTCATGCAGAATCCACGTATACGATCATTTCTACAATTTAATAAGGAATGAATATAAAGGATCATTCACCATGCATGCAGAATCCACAAAGACAAAGTTATTCCAAAAGAATAATAAAGAATGGAATAATAGAAGAATTCACCATGCATGCGATAGAATCACATGCATGTGTTATTCCCAATGAATAATAAAGAATGGAACTGTGTCGCGTAATCCGCACAAAATGGGATATTCTAACAGAATAATAAAGAATGGAACCAGGTCATGCGTAATCCGGACAGACAGGATATTCCGATAGAATAATAAAGAATGGAATAACAACAAAATTCACCAGGCATGCGATAAATCGCATGCATATCGCTATTCCAATGTAATAATAAAGAATGGAATAACAACAAAATTCACCAGTATGCGTTAGACCACATGAATGAGTTATTCCAACATAATAATAAATAATGGAATAATAACACTTATGAGTATTGAAAGAAAATAACTCTCTTCATGAATACGAAAGAATAATACCCCTTACCTCGAAAGAAGACTGAATACTGGAATAGTGAGGTAGCAGACTTCTCTTCTTTTTTCTCTCTATAATAATTTCTTTATAAATTTAGTGAATTGGTGAAAAATAATGAAGGAATGAGCTTCTATTTATAGGAAAATATAGTTTCGATAATTGCACGCTTTGGGGCTCAAAATATTACGATATAATACCTTCCTCTTTTCCTTTATTTTTAATTTAGTCCTTGCAAGTATTATCAAACTTGCACCACCTCCCCTAATAGTAAATCATGTGAATCAATAGTAAATCATGTGACTCAATAGTTCTAGACATGCGAAAATATGAATTACAAAGATAAGACTCCATCTATACCTCCATTTTAACTTAGTCATGCAAGTATTATCAATCTTTCACCAACTCCCCAATAGTAAATGAATGTGAATCAATAGTACACACATGTGAACAAATAGTTAAAATCATGTGAATCAATAGCAATTAATTGCTCATTTATCCTAAGCAATAATTACCAATCAATATAACCTCTAGACATCAATTATTACCGAAATAAATGTTGATTTCTACTAACACTAATAATCCTAACACAATGGAACTATCAATTTCATATATTATCATTTTTGAATATTATGGAATGAATTTGATATAATGTTATAGTTGTGGGTAATAGTTATAAATTTTGTAAAGTACGAAAGTTGTTATATAATATTCGATTGGTCGGGGAATATTCGTTTTAACAGGGAATATTTGTACGACGGCACAATCATTGGTGGACCCCACAACAGAATTATTGTCGGATTGAGAAAATGACAAAAATATTTTATGAAAATAACGGCGAAAGTTTTATTGTTAACTGTTGAAACACCCAGTGTTAAAAGTACAGGAATACGCGTGGTTGCATAGTAGCACACGGTATTGATTATTGATGCTTACGTGAGAAGTCACTCAGTTTTGTTCAATTATTGCTTTAGTAATTGTTTCATAGTATCTCACGTTAATTGATACAATTATTATTTATATTTTATATATATTATTAAATCAATAATTGAGGCAGCGAAGTTATTAATATTATTATTTACAATATTAACGATGTCTAGAAGTTCTGCCAAGGAGAGGTTTGGTCACCAAATTGTGCGCCAATAGGGAGAAATCCTTATTGGAAAGCCTCCTCTTTCCTAGGAACGACCTGGTCGATTAATAGTTTGAATTATGATAATGATGATGAAGTTTTGTTTTATTAGTATTATTAATGTAATAAAATAGAAAAGCTTTTTATATAAAACGGAATACTTTTATAAAGTTATTCTTTTTATTAGGATAATAGTAAAATCTTTTATATAAAAGCAGAATAATTTTATAAAGTTATCTATTTTATTAGATAATAATTAGAATATATTATATTTTATTATGCGTAAAGTGTCTCGTATAGTGTTTGCATAGTAAAATCTTTTTATATAAAATGTAATACTTTTATAAAGTTATTCATTTTATTAGATTATAAATAGAATATATAATATTTTATTGTAAACCAATTTGGACCGTCCGTTTAAAAGTAAATCAATCTAGACCATTCATGGATTGGTTACTATTCACTCCATTCTTCTATAAATAAAAGCTCATTCCTTCATTATTTCTTACTTAATTCAATTTGAAACTCTGAGAGAGAAACCGAGAGAGTTCTTCTTCTATAATCTTGAGCGTCTTTCTTTAGCGCTTAAGAAAGCTTTGAGCGTAGTGCAAGTTTCTTCAAGTATATCCCCGCCTCTACCGGTTGAGTACTCTTCTTTATAAGGTAAGGGTATTATTTCTTTCAGATTCATGAAGAGAACTTCATTATTCCATTTTTTATTCTCATTGGAATAACTTTTGTACGCTTGGTCTACCCTATACCTGGTTTCGTTATTTATTATTCTGTTGGAACATCCTGTCGGTGCAAATTTTGCCTGACCTGGTTTCGTTATTTATTATTCTGTTGAAATATCCTGTCTATGCGTTTACGCATGACCTGGTTTCATTATTTATTATTCTGTTGGAATAACCTGTCTGTGCGGTCTATCGCATACATGGTAAAATTCTTTTATTATTCCATTCTCTATTATACTCAGTTAGTTAAATTTTTGACTTCTATACTCCATGAAATTAGTGGAATATCCTTGATATTTGCGCTTCATCCAGTATCTTTTCATGGAAATATTCTTTTGAGCATTCTTGAATTTTACTCTACAAAGAAGTATCATGTTGACAATTTGGACGTTATTAGTTCTTGGATAAATTAATTCTTGAGCTTGTTTTATTGAATTCTTATATCATTGTCATCATCCTCATATTTATATTATGTTGAAAGTCATCTGTGGCCTGTAGTGCATAGATGGACTTGGTATGATTATGACTAGGGATTAACTAGTATAATCATGACCGTAATGTTACAAATGATGTGGTAAAAGTCCTCATTGGCCCGTAGTGCATTGATGGACAGTTATTGGCATGATCATGACCATTGATGAATACACGAATATCCTTGGCCCGTAGTGTATGGATGATTTGTGGTTGTGATACTAATGAATATCCTTGACCGTAGTGCAGGGATGATGTGGATTATTTATTAAGCTAGTCCCAGCGATAAAAGTGATGAAATACCTTTTAAATCATAAAAGATAGTAGATTTTATTCTCTACTTGACTCTTTTAATGGATTATTTGTTCCGATGCAGTTAAACTTGATGTCTATTATATTTTATCAGTTTAACATTGTTGAAGACTAATGATAATTTATTCTACATTATCTTAGTCATAATATTTCTTACTGGGCTAGTTAAGCTCACCCTTTTACTTTCATTGTTCTCTTTAGGAAATGAGAACGTAGCAGGGACTAGTCGGGGAAAGGAGTGACGGTCCAGATAATAGCATTAGTAGTCCTCACTATTACATTAAATAGTGTGATAATAAATGTAATGAGGACTCAATTGAGTGTGGATATTATTTGAGATGACAATATTTGTATTAAAACTCACAAAGATATGTTTTGTCGTATTTTACACGAATCGTCAGATAATTAAGTTGTATTTGAATTTTGTACCATGTATTTTGGTGACTCAAGGTGGGTGATGTATACCTATTTTAGGGCGCGTCATGATTATAATCATGTGAATCAATAGCAATTAATTGCTCATTTATCCAGTTAATTACGGATTTGGTCAATATAACCTCCACATCAATTATTACCGAAATAAATGTCGATTTCCACTAACACTAATAATCCCAACACAATGGAACTATCAATTTCATCTTTAATCAACACGAACTTATTCATCATTAATATTATAATTCACCATATTTAACAACGACCGTGTCGTTCTGAAAAGAGAGGCCTTCCGATAAGGATTTCTCCTTATCAGCGCGTAATTAGGTGACCAAACCTCTTCTTGATGAACTTTTGTAGACATTGTCGATATTGCAAATAATAATATGAATAACTTTGTCATCTCAATTATTGATTTAATAATATAACATATTATACATGATGATCATGTGACAATAATTGAATCAATAATATGAGAGATATTATGTAGCAATTCTTTGTAGCAATAATTGAGTATAATCGGTGACTTCTTACGTAAGCATCAATAATCAATACCGTGTGCTACTACGCAACCACGCCAGACATCGCATACTTTTACTACCGGGTAGTTCAACAAATTTTAATTCGTAACACTTTTCATTTATTATTTTTATAAAATGATAATTACATTGTTTTCTAACTACGACAATACTTCCGTTGTGGGGTCTACCAATGATTGTGTCGTCGTACGGATATTCCCTGACAAAAAGAATATTCTCTGACCAATCGAATATTATATAACAACTTGTATACTTTGAAAAATTTATAAATATTACCCATAACTATAACATTATATCAAATCCACACCATAATATTCAAAAAAAATATTTCGAGAAATTTAAATCTTTATTCATTAAATTTGGTCACCTAATTGCTCGCCAATAGGTAGAAATCCTTATCGAAAGCGCCTCTTTCCTGGGAATCATATGGTTGTTAAATATTGTTAGTTATAATATTAATGATGAATAAGTTCGTGTTGATTAAAGATGAAATTGATATTTTCATTGTGTTGAGATTATTAGTGTTAGTGAAAATCGACATCTATTCCGATAATAATTTATGTCTGGAGGTTATATTGACCAATTGGGTAATTAATCGGATAAATAAGCAATTAATTGCTATTAATTTATATGCTTATAACTATGTGCTCACATGTGTGTACTATTGATTCATATGTATGTACTATTAGGGGATGTGGTGCAAGATTGATAATACTTGCATAACTAAATTAAAAATGGAGGTATAGATGAAGGTACTATACTGTAATTATTTTTTTCACATGTATAGAACTATTGAGTCACATAATTGTACTATTGATTCACATGATGTACTATTAAGGGAGGTGGTGCAAGTTTGATAATATTTGCAGGACTAAATTAAAAATGAAAGAAAAGATGAAGGTATTATACTATAATATTTCGAGCCCCAAAACGTGCAATTATTGAAAATATATTTTCCTATAAATAGAAGCTCATTCTTCCTTCATTCTCACCAATTCACTAAGACTCACAAGAACAATTATAAAGAGAGAAGCTATAGAGAGAAAGAAGAAGAGAAGTCTGCTACTTCACTATTCCAATATCCAGTCTTCATCTGAGGTAAGGAGTATTATTTATTTCATATTCTGAAGTGATATTATTTTTCGTATTCGTATGAATATTATTTTCATTTAATATTCGTAAGGAATATCATCTTCGTTCAATATTCGTAGGGAATATTATTTTAGCTTCAACAAATGTAAGGGTATTATTTATTTCATATTCAAGAGATATTATTTTCATATTCGTATGAATATTATTTTTGTTCAATATTCATAAAGAATATTATCTTCGTTCAATATTCGTAGGAATATTATCTTCGTTAAATATTCGTTGGAATATTATTTTTGTTCAACAGTTGCAAGGGATGTTATTTTTTTTCAATATTCGCTTGAAATAATATTTTCTTCCATACTCTGTAGTATGTAAGTAATATTATTTCATTTTAGATGTTGAATTCTATACTCATTTTGTTGAAGTTTTGGCTTCTATACTCCATGAAATTAATAGAATATCCTTGATATTTGCTCTTCTTCTAGTATCTTTTCATAGAAATATTATTCTGAGCTTTCTTGATAATTATTGATCTTTTCATGACGGAGTACTATTCACGAGTTACTATTCACAGGTTACTATTCACCCGGTTACTATTCACTCAAATATTATTCAATCGGGTATTCGGGGCACTTTTCATGCTAGAGTACTATTCACGAGTTACTATTCACTCGATTACTATTCACCCGAATATTATTTACTCGAGTATTTTGGGTACTTTTCATGACGGGGTACTATTCACGAGGTATTATTCCCGAAATATTATTCACAGGGTACTATTCACAAGGTACTATTTACCCGAAAAATATATTTCTTTTCTGTCCAAATTATTTTTGGTACATGAATATTATTCTTGAATTTTACTCCACAAAGTAGTATCATGTTGACAATTTGATATTTTTTAAACTCGGATAAATTTAAAGTCTTTAATATTTATCCTTGATTTCGCTTTGATTTGATTTCGTTTGATTAATGCTTATATCATTGTCATCATCCTCACGCTTATATCACGATGAAAGTCATCTTTGCTTACGTGCATAAATGGATCGTTGATTTGTATGATTATGACCGTGGATCATTCGGTATAATCACGACCCGTAATGTTACAAATGATGTGGTAAAGTCCTCATCGGCCGTAGTGCATTGATGGACAGTTGTTGGTATGATTATGACCGTGGATTATTCTTATAATCATGACCATTAGGTGATTACATGAATATCCTTGGCCCGTAGTGCAAGGATGATTCAATGATGTGTTTTATTAATTAAGCTGACTCTTAGCGATAAAGTTGGTGAAAATCTTTTAAAATCATAGAAGATAGTAGATTTTATGCTCTACTTGACTCTTCTAATGGATTGCTTATTCCGCTGCAGTTGTTGATCTAAAACTTGTTGTCTATTGTATTCTATCAGTTGTTATACTATTGAAGGCTAAGGATAATTTATTCTGCATTATCTTAGTCATAATATTTTTTACTGGGCTAGTTGAGCTCACCCTTTTCTTTCATTATTCTCTTCAGAAAATGAGAATATAGCTGGGATGAGTCGGAGAATGGAGTGATGGTCCATGATAAGTGGCTTTACTAGTCCTCACTATTCTATGAAATAGTGTGATAATAATTATAATGAGGACTCCATTGAGTGTGGATATTGTATAGAAGACAATATTCGTGTTAAAACTCTCAGCTTATGTTTTGTCATATTTTATACGACAGTTGTATAATTAAGTTTTTATTTGTATTCTATACCATGTATTTGCTAACTCAAGATGGGTGATGTATACCTGTTTTGGGGGCGTCGCAGTTTTCATGGGAAAGGCTGATTCCATGCCATACTTCTTAAGTAAATCTTTAATGTACTTGGCTTGGTTTATGAAGATTCCTTCATCAATTTGCTTTACTTGCAGTCCAAGGAAGAAATTCAGCTCACCCATCATGCTCATTTCAAACTTTCTCTGCATAAGCTTGGAGAATCTCTTGCATAACTTTTCATCAGTAGATCCAAAAATAATGTCATCAACGTATATTTGAACTAATAAGATTTTGTCTTTATGCTTTCTAAGAAATAGTGTGGTATGTACTCTACCTCTAGTGAACCCATTTTCAATAAGAAAGTTAGTTAGTGTTTCATACCATGCTCTAGGTGCTTGTTTAAGACCAAATAGGGCTTTATCTAATCTATAGACATAATTACAGAGAGATGGATTGATGAAACCTGGAGGTTGCTCTACATGACTTCTTCTTGAAGTTCACCATTCAAGAATTCACTTTTGACATCCATCTGAAAGACCTTGAATTTCATGTGAGCAGCAAAGGCAAGAAATATTCTGATGGCTTCTAGTCTGGCAATGGGTGCAAATGTCTCATCATAGTCAATGCCTTCTTCCTGAGAGTAGCCCTTGGCCACTAGTGTTGCTTTATTCCTGGTTATTACTCCTTCTTCATCTATCTTGTTTCTGAAGACCCACTTGGTTCCAATGACAGGATGACTTTTTGGTCTCGGTACCAATCTTCAAACTTTGCTTCTTTCGAACTGGTTAAGTTCTTCCTGCATGGCTTCTATCCAGCTGGAGTCTTCCAAAGCATCCTTTATCTTTTTAGGTTCCATTTATGACAGGAAGCTTAGATAGAAACATTCATTTTGGGTGGCAGCTCTTGTTTTGACTTTTGCACTCGGATCTCCAATGATTAAGTCTTGAGTGTGATCTCTTGCCCATCTGCTTCCTGTTGGGACATCTGTCCTGATGCCTTGTTGTCTGAGGTCTTTAAGATCTATATCTTCTTCTTGGTGTGGAGGTTCGTTGTCTTTCATAGACCTTTCTACGATCTCATTTCCTTGCTCAATGATTTCACTATCTGGAACTATGACTGTAGTGTTGAGCTCGACGACCTCATTCATAGTGTCTTGCAGCACTATTTTGTCTAAGTCTGTCTCATCAAAGATGATGTGAATCGAGACTTCAACACTTAGTGTCTTCTTGTTGAACACTCTGTAGGCTTTACTGTCTGTGGCATATCCAAGAAAGATTCCTTCGTCTGACTTGGGCTGAAACTTTGTCAAATACTGCTTTCCATTGTTAAGAATGTAGCATGCACAGCCGAATACATGAAAGTAGCTGACACTTGGCTTTCTTCCTTTCCAAAGTTCGTAAGGGGTCTTCTTAATCGTAGAGTGTATGAGTGATCTGTTCTGAGTGTAGCATGTAGTGTTGATGCGCCTTCGCCGTAAGTATTCAAAGGATGAAATTTCTGCTAGTAGAGTTCTTTCAGCCTTTATTAATGTCCTGTTCTTTCTTTCAGCTACTCCATTTTGTTGAGGAGTTCGTGGAGCTGAGAAGTTATGACTGATGCCATTGTCATGCAAGCGGTAATCGGGTCCATTTTGAGAAGTCAAATTCTCTGCCATGATCACTCCTTATAGCCTTGATTTTCTCCTTTTTCTCGTTCATCATTAGTCTGAACATCTTGATCAGTTGAGAGCTTGTTTCATCCTTTGAGGTTAGAAAGAATACCCATGTGAATCTGATGTAATCGTCGACTATGACCAATGAGTATCTCTTCCCTCCAAGGCTCTTTGTTGGAATTGGCCCAAATAGATCCATATGGAACAACTGCAGGGGCTTGTCAATTGAGTTGGCAATTTTGCTTTTGAATGAGCTTCTGGTCTACTTTCCAAGCTGACATGCATTGCACGACCTTTCTTTAACGAAGTTGAACTTAGGTAAGCCTGCAACTACATCTTTTAAGGCTAGTTTGGACATGCTCTTGAAGTTGAGATGAGACAATCTTCGATGCCATAACCAGCTCATTTCTTCAGATGCTTTAGCCAGAAAGCATATTATCTCGTCTGAGCTTAGTTAACCAAGATTTACTGTGTAGACATTTCCTTCTCTTGTTCCAGTTCACTTTACAGCATATTGTCTCGTCTGAGCTTAGTTGTGATCGTGGAGCACACAAAACATCTAATATGATGCATGTTTGTGTGTGTGTAAGAATTCTTCCTCCATTTGGACTTTTATGGATCTTTAGTCATTCTTCTGTTAAGCTGATTTTCCTTCTTCCCTGTGTCCTTGTGTTTCATGATTTGTGAGGAGGTACCATACCTCTCTGTATGCATTCTTCCCAGTTGGTTCGTAGAGTTGGTCTTACTTGACTCTACGATCCTTCGAGGTTGGTGAGTAGTGGCTGGGTTACTCTTCTCTTTTCTGAAATCCAGGCCAGCATGAGATCCTTTACTTCTTGGAATATGGATTAAATCAGTAGAGCAGGGTTTGACTGGCTCATCCTTCTATGAGGATTTCATAAATATAATGCCTCTACTAAAACTTGAAGCATTACTAGTGCTAGTTTCCTTTACTTTTTCCACACACGGCTCGAAAGCGCATTCCCCAAAGCCTAAACACTCTTACATAGAGACACTTCTCTGGCTAGAGATTAGGGAGTCCATGGATGAAGAGGATTTATTCCATGTAGAGATTGTCTTTTCTAGTTCCTCAATTTTAGAGGTTAGACTTGACTCTCTTTTTACATTGAGCTCATTGGTCTGCTTTTAAGAGCTTATTCTCGACTTCAAACTTGAGAGAGAATCAAGATTTTGTAGAAGAAACATTTCCGGTTCTTCTTGAACTTTTTCTTTCTCCTTTTGAAGAAGTGAATAGTCCTTAGTCAGAACTCTAAACCATTTGATGTATTGATGCAGATCAGATGTTATGCCATGCAGTGCAGTTCTTAAGTAATCAATGTATACATCAGGAGAGTTGAAGTCAAATACCTAATCTATACTTACTTCATATATGTTGGAGTTCTGTTTGTCCTTTGCGTTCTTGGCCATTAGGCAAAGATTTGCCATTTGAGGATCTTCATCATCTCCTGATTCCGGAGTTAAGTCGTTGTCTAAGTCACTCCACGATCCTCCAGCTACAAGGACTTTGTCTCTCTTATGAGGCCTTTTGTTGCCTTTGAATTCCTTCTTTGAATGTGATTTCTTCTTTAGTTCTTCTTTGAGAGGTTTGTTGCAGTTAGCAATGAAGTGGCCAGGTTTCTTGCAATTGTATCATAGATCATTCATTTTCTCCTGGCTACTGTAGTTGCTGACTTTCTTTGGCTTGCTAGTTTTGCCTTGACGCATGAACCTTCTGAGTCTCTTCACCAGCATTGCAAAGTCCTCATCATCATCTTCATCATTGTCAAAGTCAACTTCAGTGTTGACTTTGGAGGTGTTTTCAGTTGCTTTGAGAGCAACACCTTTATCCTTCTTTCTTCCTTCAGATAGAGTTTCTGCTCGTTGAGTCAGCTCCAGTTCGTATGTAAGAAGGTTGCCATATAACTGTTGAACAGTCATTTCATATAGATTCTTTAACTCTCTAATGGCAGTTGTTTTGGCATCCCACTTGCTTGGCAAGGCTCTCATGAACTTTATGATTAGATCTTTGTTTGGATAGATCTTTCCATAAGCTCGTAGAGAGTTGATTAGAACATTAAATCTCTCGTAGGTGGCAGTGACGTTTTCTCCTTGAACGTGTACAAACATCTCATATTGCTGAGTCAAGAGGGATTGTTTGTTTTCTCTGACTTCTTCTGTTCCTTCATGCATGATGAGCAATGCTTCCTAAACCTCCTTTGCTGTTTTGTTGTTTTGTTGTTGACCATGTTTTTGAACAGATCATCTTCTAAGGATTGGAATAAGATGTTCTTGGCCTTTTTGTCGAGTTGAACAGCTCTCTTCTCGTTTCTCATCCATTCTCCTTTGACCTTGATTTGTATTCGCTTGGATTGTCTATAGTTGGTGCAAGATTTGTAGGAATGTAGGGCCCATTCTCGAGTCAGCTTCAAATAGATCTTCATCTATCAATCCATGTAAGATTCCATCCAACTTTCCAAATAAGCGAATTTATCTTTGTTGCACATGAAAGTAGTATGCACCAAAAGCGATCATGTTTGATGATAAAGCATATACTTTGTAACAATCTTATTCATTTATTAATAAAAAGTATTAATTTATTAAAGGCTTTTAATTATCTACATGATCTTTGTTTTTATAATATGTGATAAACCCATAGTTTTAAGCAATGCTTTTAGAATAATGATGATGATCATTCTAATGAGATCTAAATTCTTTGAAAGCTTAAAACTAAAATAGTTCCCAATCGTTGGATTACTAAATTGGGGATTAGTGAATCCGGATAGATTGGTACATACGTTGCTTGCTCATTGGATGAGGATGATTGATCTCACGATCATTTGTGTGGAGACACTAAAGCAAGTATGTAGGTGCTTATTAGAGAATAAGTTCAATTGAACGTGGGCTCGCTAAGGAATACCTAATGGAGTTTTATTTGCTGTCAATAGGAATTCTGTAGTGATAGTAGTCTAAGTAATCCTTGGACTTGAGATCATCATAGTATCTTGTGTATGATGAGTTATACTTTGACTTATTCCTTAAGACCCTTAGGGTATATCAAAGGGTATGCTTGGGTATAATAAGTTGTATACGGAGATAATGTATGATCAATAAAGAATCTACCACTTCTAATAAAAGAAGAGAATGTCCTATGTGATTCGATAAATGACAACCCAAAGATCCTCGGCGGCGAGAATGAAATTAGAAAGGAGTTTCTAATTTGCATTATTTGAGTTAAGACGTTTAAGGATCGAAATACATATAATTAAATAAAATAAGACTTGACAATAATTCCATATCTTATATTTAATTGGGACATTATGGTGGAAGGATTGAATTGTACGGTAACTATTTACTCAAAGGTTCTTTAATGATTAATGTTGAAATCTATATTATCCTGGAAAGTCGATGATCGCTAGGAGGCTTATCCCTATTGTAGAATAAATATTATTTAAATAAATTAATTGTTTAATTTATTTATTTAAATAAGATTAGAATTGTTCTAATTGATTTATTCATAACCTTTAATATGGAGAACCTAAAGGGTCACACCATAAAAGAAGAATAATTATTTAAAAAGTTAATGGCATAATCGTAATAATATATTATGTATATTTAATTTAATCTATGGTGATAGAATAAATTAAATAGCTTAATATTATTATTTAATATTTTAGAAATATTAAATATAAATTAATAAGAGGAGTCTTATTAATATTATTACAATTATTATTATTTTAATTTCTAAAAGAGTTTAGGAATTAATTTAATATAAGTATTTCATTTATTCCTAATTGGATTAGGAAGTTAAATTACTTAAAGAGTTTAATTAATTATCCCTAATAAGATTAGGGCTTAATTAATTAAAAGAATTTAATTAATTAAATAAATCCCAATTCCTTAATTGTTAAGGTGGGTTGCCTACATCTATAAATAAGAGGAGTCTTATTATGGGTGGTATGGGTTGTTGACTTTTAACAAAGACGTAATAATTCCAAGTTGTTGGGAATATGCCTTTTCTATAGAGATAGAAAACTAGGGTTAGCCATAACACCCATCTTCTTGAATTTTCTTCTTCCTCGGTGGATCACCTCTAGAGGCCAAACATTTGGGTGGCTAACGCCGATCGAAGGAAGGAACCAAACCCGGTGGATTCAAGATTGAGCGCGAAAGGATTTGGAGGTGAACTTGTACTGAGGAAGCTTCGATCTTCAAGGTATGATTTAATCTTTATCTTTTCGTTTAATTAATAATTATGCATAAAGGGTGATCCAAGGTATATGGTTTGTAAAAATTTTACAATCGTGATTTTTACACGCTTCCCGCACTTTTATGCAATTTGATTGCCATACATAGAATATTACAAACCCTAATAAATGGTATCGAGCCAAACCTTTATGCGAATTATTAATTGTTCTAATTTAATATGTATATTGATATGTGTTTAGAACAATTTAATTGGGCATAATTTTATTGTATAAAATTTATTAAAAAAAAGACGGTGATGCACGTTAATTCAAGATAAAGGAGTCATGGATCATATAACTTAATATATATATATATATATATATATATATATAAGTTATATTATACGGAGACAAAGCAACTAAAAAGTGGATGCGGGAGAATGGAAGCATGTGACATTTGGTTAAAAAAAAAAAAGTCAAGATAGTATATATATATATATGATATATATTAAAGTTAACAGGAAGTTTTATTTTTTTGACCTTTCCTGAAACCCAACGTTAATGCATTACATGCATGCAATCCGGTTAATACATTTAACTGTTGCACGGAAATATTATATATATATATAATATTACGAATATATATATATATATATATATATTCTTAATTATTATATATAATTAAAATAAAAGGTTTATTTTAATTTTAAAATAAAAGGTTTATTTTAATATTAAAATATAAAGTTTTATTTTAATTTTAATAATTTTATAATTAAAATAAAAAGGTTTATTTTAATCTTAAAATAAAGGTTTATTTTAATATTAAAATAAAAGATTTATTTTAATTTTAAAATTAAAATTTCATGCTAACTAATTAGAGTTGGAATTGGATTCCATGCTTAACTAATTGGAGTTAAAATTGGATTCTATTTTTCCTTAAATAAAGGAGTTTATTTAGATATGAAATAAGATTTCATATTATTCAAAACAAAGGAGTTTATTTGTGAATGGGAAAGAGAATCCTAATTTCCTTAAATAAAGGAGTTTATTTAGATATGAAATAAGATTTCATATTATTCAAAATAAAGGAGTTTATTTGTGAATAGGAAAGAGAATCCATGTTTCTTTAAAATAAAGGAGTTTATTTAAATATGAAATAAGATTTCATATTATTCAAAATAAAGGAGTTTATTTGTGAATAGGAAAGATAATCCGTGTTTCCTTTAATATTTTTTTTTACATGGAATTGGATTCCATAATTAATTAAAATAAAGGAGTTTATTTTGATTAAAGATTTTGATTAAAATAAAATAGTTTGTTTTATTCAAAATTGGATAAATTAAAATAAAATAGTTTTATTTTGATTTAAATTTGGATTAAAATAAAGGAGTTTATTTTAATTCAAAATTAGATTTTATACTAACTAAATTTGCCCATTAAATGATATCAATATATATATTAAATGTTTATTATTCATAAGATGAATATTATTTATTGATGCATATGGTGATGTGTATGATAATAAATGGGATTAATTAATGGACTATCAACCAATGCGATTGGATTTTATTTTAGTTGGATGCATGAATGTATGGGTTTTATTAAATGGGTCCTACAGACTTTTATAAATCCTCTAATTTTTCTTAATGTAAATTCTATCTCTCTCTATGTACTTCCCTTGATTCTTTGATCAAGGTTTCTATTTATTTTAAAATAGTTTTGTAATAGAATATTTAGAATTAATTTTGAAGAATTAGAGATCAAGGGACAAGAAGCTTGCCAAGACCCGTTTGTAATAGAGTCCCGTTTAAATGTAATAGTTATATTTAAATATTATTTCGCTTGCACCTTAGGGTTTGACCTTTTGGTTCACTTGGTGGCTCTAGTAGACCAAACTAGAATAAAAGTCCATAATCAATCCGGGTAGAATATAGTATTCTATATATGCATGCTTATATTATATATTATATATTATGCAAACATGCTTCTCGCATGTTAATTAATATGACGCGTATTTTATATATATATATGCAATGCAGCTAAACAAGATGAGACAAATTAATAACAAACCCCTCAATTTTATATTAAGTCCTAAGCGTTCAAAGATATTTGGAATATCGAACGTAAAGCATAGCATGATAAAATTAATAGAGTATTAAATATTTAATATGAGTTTGTTATGTCACCACAAGGCAAGTATTAAGTATTTAAGATGTTAATTTATCACATTTGATGCTTATAAAGAAAATTGAACAATATTATTTTGTTGTGTCACCACAAGGATGATATTTTTCTTTTTGAATATAATGGAGTGCTAGGCTCGATTTCTTAACTTGGATAATTTTGATTCTGATGTGCCACCACTGATCAAAATAATCTAAGAGGCAAAAGACAAGGAGTTGCATAGTTGATGTAATTGACAAAAGTTTTCTACCTATTTATTTATATATAGTTTGTTGTGTCACCACAAGGCTATATACATTTGAAATGGGATCCTTATTCTCACTACCAAATCTTTAATTAGATTTTGCCGAACTATATAAGTGAGGTAATATAGTTTAAAGAAAATAGTGGGAGATACCAATTTAAAACAAGACCTAATTTATTTTGGTAATTAATAAAAAAATGTATGTTAAAATGTTGTTAATTACAAATTCATTTACAGAATTTTACAATGTCTAAAAATTACTATCACTGCGAAACATAATTAATGTTAATTAACCGGACCGAATTAAACTGATTGGTTAAGGAATTTGAGAATAGTTCTCATAGTCAAAAAGCTATCTTATGTCCTTAATACGCCTATCCTCGCAATAGTTGCGAGATAATGCCTCGAGGAAGAGATTGCTACTTTTAGAAAGTGGCAAGATGATGCACAATTGGCTCAATGCATCATGCTCGTATCCATGAGTAACAAGCTTGAGCGTCGGCACCGAACTATGGATACTTCTACTATACTCCCGCACGTCAAGTAGTTGATGGTGAGGAAAGTAGGATCGATAGATATCGAGGATATCTAAGGAGCTCTTCCGATCTAGAATGACTAATGACACTACAAGATGCATAAAAGTCCTTAACATAATCAATTTGATTGATCAATTAGATAACCGGTTTTTGTCATGGATGGAGAGTTGAGCCAAGATTTGATCTTGCACTCACTCCCGGACTCCTTTCAATTGTTGTGAATTTTTCATATGAATAAGCTAGATATCGACTTTGGCGATTTGCTTAACATATTGAAAAATGTCAGAGAGTCACTTTCCAACCAAGAAAGATCAAGTCTTACTTGGTAGGGGCCAAAGGATTTTCTCGAAAAGAAGAACGATTCAAAGAAGGTAAATAGAAAGGCATAAACAAAGGATAATAAGAACAAAATCGATCACGGATAACATAGAGTTTGGTTCCACCGCTATAAGCTCCTGATACCTTTGGAAAGAAATCATGAGAAGCATCTTGTAGAGGCTAACCAAAGAAGCTTAGTGAAGTTTCTTTCATAATACGCTTTTTGTTCATGATTGAAATAAATTTTTCTTTAAGTCGAGGTTCTACTTGGGTATTGGATACCGAGCTTTGGTTATCATAAATATAGATTTATGAAGGGACCAAGCAGATAGAAAGCTAAACAAATATAAGTAATCCTATGTGTGGAAAATGAAGCAAAGGTTCTTTGCATTAGCCATAGGAACCTATAGTTTAGCAATGCTACGAGCAAGTCTATTAAGTCAATAAGTTGTTATTGTATTCGATTCTCGTTGAAACATTATTTCCATTTTATTGTTGGACAATAAAATTTTTGGTATTATAATTAAGAACAATTGTTGTTCTATTTATAATAATAATGTTTCAGTATAGAACCGAAAGATTATAATGGATTTTGTATACTTGACTTACGTGAAAAATTATTTTGTAAATTGAACAAACTAGTATAAGAAAAGGAGATGATCATTCAAAGAGTTGAATGTGTGTATTTCTTTGAAATACAAGTATGAATTATTTGAAAGGTTCAAAGAATTCGTAAGTGAAACAAATTGGCAATGTATTAAGATTCTTTGATTAGATCAAGGAATAAATACTTGTGCAATAAGTTTCAGATCATCTCAAATGGTTTTCATAATGGACACATCTTGATACGCAATAATTGATTGATGTATCTGCAAGGTAAAATCGTGCCTTGTTGGACATGGTGCGGTCCATAATGATTTTACCGACATTCCAAAGATCCTTCTAGGATCATGTCCTAGAAATGGCTACATATCTACTTAAAAGGTAATCTCTAAATCCTACCAAGACTCTATAAAAGTTATGGACGGAGAGGATTCCTAATCTTAAGTATGTTAAGATAAGGGTTGTCCAACTTATGTGAAAAAAGGTTTCAAAGGATAAGCTTGGGACAAGATTTTATAAGTGTCGATTTGTGGGACATCCTAAAGTAAGTTTAGGGTATATGTTCTATAATCCTACTTAGCAAAAGGTGTTTGTTATGAAACATGCTTTCTTCTAAGATAAAGGTGTTTATCATTGAAGGGGCTAGTGGGAGGATAATAGATCTTGAAGAGTTCAAGAACCACAAAACACTATAAGTCAAATAAGAGGAACTTATAGATGTACCTATTGTACCACAACCTAATCGTAAATCGGAATAAGATCAAGATACCTAGAAGGTATGGATTCATCATGGATGATGATGATGAGGTACGCATCATAGAAGATGATGATCCGAGTTATATACGATGAGGTAAGAGTTCTAGTGTGTACAAAAGGGTCAGTGGGAGCGTCGTGAAATTTCTAGTATTATATGTTGATATACTACGGATGAGGAATAACATACCAATGCTACAATCAGTAAAGATAAAGGAAGAGTATCATTATTGGGGATATAAATCTATATAGATAGATTTAACGGGATGCTCGACTTAACCCAAGAAACGTATATTCATTTGATGCTAAAGTCGCTTTAGCATGGCAAACTCGAGAGATGTCTCATATCGATGAGCCATGGAGTGTATCTCTCTTAATAGTCCCCATAGACTCTAAAGAAGAGAGATCGCATGAGTGATAATCATGTATGCAATGAAATATACGAGACACGATGTTGATCGGTCATATTCGGAGAAGATCACCGTAAGATGCAAAGAAAAACATCTTAAAGTTCTTAACCCACTAAGGATGTGAGCATACATGGTGGGTCCGAATTAAAACTAGAGGGCTTTACAGGACTCAAGTTTTTCGAGAATGACACTCAAGACGACCGAAAAATCCACTTTAAGGTAAAGTGTTACCTTGAATAGTGGTGCGATGAATTGATAGGTTCCAAAGCGACAAAGAGTTGCTTTGGTTTAGTGATAAAGACAAAGTATATAGCTATAAATGAAGTCGCAAGTTGATTGTTTGGATTAAAAGTTCATTCTGAGAACTAGGAATAGTTCCCAAGTCTCATCTTGGATCTAAACATGTGTTGTGGCACTTTCATTTGATTATAAGAATCATTGAAAGATGGGAAATCACTATAGAGATAGTGGACTCTCATAAACAACATTACATATCCATTAACTAAAGCTTATCCAACAAACGGATAATAATCACTTAGAGAAGAAGAGTATGAGTTACCATGACGATTGGCTTTAGTGCAAGTGGGAGATTGAAAGTAGTATGCACACAAGCCAATCATGTTTGATGATAAAGCATATACTTTGTAACAATCTTATTCATTTATTAATAAAAGTATTAATTCATTAAAGGCTTTTAATTATCTACATGATCTTTGTTTTATAATATGTGATAAACCCATAGTTTTAAGCAATGCTTTTAGAATAATGATGATGATCATTCTAATGAGATCTAAATTCTTTGAAAGCTTAAAACTAAAATAGTTCCCAATCGTTGGATTACTAAATTGGGGATTAGTGAATCCGGATAGATTGCATACATACGTTAACCGCTTCATTGGATGAGGATGATTGATCTCATGATCATTTGTGTGGAGACACTAAAGCAAGTATGTAGGTGCTTATTAGAGAATAAGTTCATCTTTGACGCTGGCTCGCTAAGGAATACCTAATGGAGTTTTATTTGCCTCGTCAATAGAATTCTGTAGTGATAGTAGTACAAGTAATCCTTGACTTGAGATCATCATAAGATATCTTGTGTATGATGAGTTATACTTTGACTTATTCCTTAAGACCCTTAGGGTATATCAAAGGGTATGCTTGGGTATAATAAGTTGTACATGGAGATAATGTATGATCAATAAAGAATCTACCACTTCTAATAAAAGAAGAGAAATGTCCTATGTGATTCGATAAATGACAACCCAAGTAGTCCTTGGCAAGGAGAATGAAATTAGAAAGGAGTTTCTAATTTGCATTATTTGAGTTAATGCGTTTTTAAGGATCGAAATACATATAATTAAATAAAATAAGACTTGACAAAGAATTCCATGCCTTATATTTAATTGGGACATTGTATGGTGGAAGGATTGAATTGTCATTTGTAACTATTTACTCAAAGGTTCTTTAATGATTAATGTTGAAATCTATATTATCCGGAAAGTCGCTGATCGCTGGGAGGCTTATCCTGTTATCAGAATAAATATTATTTAAATAAATTAATTGTTTAATTTATTTATTTAAATAAGATTAGAATTGTTCTAATTGATTTATTCACAACCTGCTTAATATGGAGAACCTAAAGGGTCACACCATAAAAGGAAGAATAATTATTTAAGAAGTTAATGGCATAATCGTAATAATATGTTATGTATATTTAATTTAATCTATGGTGATAGAATAAATTAAATAGCTTAATATTTATTATTTAATATTTTAGAAATATTAAATATAAATTAATAAGAGGAGTCTTATTAATATTATTACAATTATTATTATTTTAATTTCTAAAAGAGTTTAGGAATTAATTTAATATAAGTATCTCATTTATTCCTAATTGGATTAGGAAGTTAAATTACTTAAAAGAGTTTAATTAATTATCCCTAATAAGATTAGGGAGCTTAATTAATTAAAAGAATTTAATTAATTAAATAAATCCCAATTCCTTAATTGTTAAGGTGGGTTGCCTACATCTATAAATAAGAGGAGTCTTATTATGGGTGGTATGGGTTGTTGACTTTTAACAAAGTACGTAATAATTCCAAGTTGTTGGGAGTATGCCTTTTACATAGAGATAGAAAACTAGGGTTAGCCATAACACCCATCTTCTTGAATTTTCTTCTTCCTTGGTGGATCACCTCTGAGGCCAAACATTTGGGTGGCTAACGTTGATCGAAGGAAGGAACCAAACCCGGTGGATTCAAGATCGAACGCGAAAGGATTTGGAGGTGAACTTGTACTGAGGAAGCTCGATCTTCAAGGGTATGATTTATTCTTTATCTTTTCGCTTTAATTAATAATTATGCATAAAGGGTGATCCGGGTATATGGTTTGTAAAAATTTTAAACTCGATTTTTACATCGCTCGCACTTTTTATGCAATTTGATTGTATGCATATGAATATTACAAACCCTAACAAAGACATAGGTGGCTTGCTGCCTCCTCCAGTCTTTGATTCGCTTGGTAAGTGTGCCATTGGATCTGCTCAAGCTTTGTAGGCTTTATAATAGAACCTGTTCTGATACCAATTATTTGTTCCCGGAGGCACAATAGTTATCTAGAAGGGGGTGTTGAATAGATATTTAAAATTCTTTTCATTTTTCTTTGTCAGTTTTGATAATGATTTAAACACATCGGAATTAAGGTTTGTTTGATCTCCCTTTTAGATAAAGTGAGTTAATGAGAGTGAGGCAGTTATAACAATTATAACAGTTATAGCAAGAATGAAATAGACAAGCTGTTTTAAGTGGTTCAAAGCACTTAAAGCTCCTAGTCCACTCTTCTACTCCTCGAGTAGGAAATCCACTAAGGATGTCTTTTACACTTTCTAAATCTCACAGATTCCTTCTAGACCAGCAGTCTAGGAACTTCTTAGTTCACTCTTGAACTCTTCAAGTCCAGCAGACTTGGTTCTTCACAGTTCACTTTAGAACTCTTCAAGTCCTTCTGACTTAGAACTTCTTAATTACTTCACTTGTTTGGCTATTGTTGAGTTCTTGATTGGTTCTACTCAGTTGCCGTTAAGCTCTTATTCGAAAGAACTGAGTAGCTGTGTAAGCTTTCTCTTTTTCTCATATCATAGAGTTGAGTGTTGAGTATTCTTCTTTTTTTTTGTTCAATTGCTTGCTTGGTTGAATCATCTGCAGATGTCTTGCATATATGTCATCTTTGAAATCTTCCCGTTGAATCCATCTGTTGAAGCATTTAATGCGTTTGACGTTTCTGATCTTTGATGGAGACTTTTATACATATCTTTTGAATTGCATTCTGCTCACTGACATATCAGACTGTTTTCTCACCTAACACCTAAAAAAGGTGTTTTCCTCTGTCCCATGGTCCTTTCCTTAGCTTCTTTAATACGTCTCTTTGTTTTATACTAAGGATATTTTTATGCCATTGGGACTGGTGATTACTTTAACATTTGTAACCCATTCCACATTTGTTAAGATTTTATCTTTGAACAAATGATCAAGGCCCACAACTTCTAACACAGCCAGATGATACTCTACGATTCTTATCGTGGTGTCTTGCCACCTTGGTGCTTGATGCAACCAAACGAGAACACTACGATTTCTTTTAAGGGCTAGTACACTACGATCTTCACTTGCTTGTCTTGCAGTCTCTACGTTTCTGAGAGCACACTACGATCTCTGAGTTGGCTTCGGCAAATGTCTGGATCCCACTACGATCTCTAATGCTCTGCGATTTTGGCTTGGCTTCTGCAGATTCTTGCTCAGCTCATTGGACAGCAAATCTGTTTGAAGCCTATCTATTACATTTCAAGGTATAGATCAACCTAACATCTTTGATCTTTTTATCTATACATTCATTTACAGAATGATGAATATTGAAAGCTTAGATCAACCTAACAATTTTGATCTATTACTAAGTCCTTGTACATATATTCCTTGAAGGACTTTACATTTAATCATGAACGTTTACTTTAAACATCAAATCAAGATATGCATTCTTCCAACACATCGGACTCATCAGATGTAACATCATCATCTAACTCATTACCATTACCAGCATCATCATCCAACACATTACCTTTCGAACCATCATCATCATCATCACCTTCATTCCCACCTTCACTAACATTAGGGCGGCCATGTAGCTGCTTTCTTAGAAATTTTCTTATGTCTTTGTAAATCTCGATATGAAAAACATGCAATTCATCCTTCAAATCAATCCCCAACTTCTCAATTTCTTTTTTAACTTCAATCATCTTATCTTCCAAAGGCCTCACTAGTGCATCGATAATATTTTTGACATCAGAAAGTGAAAATCCCAAATCTCCACCCTTCTTGGTTTTATCCACTTTAATATCAACAACATTAGAGCCACCATCATTTCCATTGAAAAGTGAAAACCACCCAAATCCAAACGATCCTTCTCATCATCCGTAGGAATGATATTTTGTATCCTCAACTGAAATAGAGTGAGAACAATAAATATAGCATTTCAAAAATATTGAACAAATAAAAGAAATAAAATAGTACACAAAAAATAATAAATTAAAATCAGTAACCAGATGTATACATAAAGGTAACCAAATATAATGTTAATGGTAACCAACGTACCTGTCCAAAACCAAATACAAAATCATTTAACTTGTCATTTTTAGGAGCCTTCCCTAATTCCTTCCATCTAAATAATCTAACTTCTGATATATGCTCATCAATACAGAAACCCCGGACTTTCAGTGTAGGAATGGTTTCAAACAAGAAAACTTCGAAAACATAGGGAAAACCATTCAACTTATAAGATTTACTATAACTATCCTTGTAAAAATTGTATATACCACCCGCATTCATTCCCTTATTTAAATGTTCCTTCACAGTAAGCAATAAAGAATTTTTTTGTCAGTTCAAAGGCAAATTTGCCCCACGGATAACTATCAAGGTCGCAATAAGAGAGAAAGTTAATCAATACCTCATCAACATAATTATCTGAAACAGTAGCCAGTAGGAATTGCAAACCAAGAATATAATGGACATCCTGACAGCCTCCTCATCATCATCAAATACAGCCCTCCGATATATCCTCTCGATACTAGTACGGGTCACAACCTCATCTCCAAAAAACTTTTTCACCAATTGATTTTTCCTTCCCTTAAATGCAGAAATATCCTCATTTCCTTGCCAACTCAAACCAGAAATTAAACAAAATTCTAGCAATCCGAATCTTTCCTTTTTTTCACCAAACAAAAACCACATCTCCCCATTGTCCCTTTGATAAACTTCTCTCACCAAAGCCTGATAGATTATTTGTGAAAACATTTTGGGCTCCCTAACATCTACAAGGTTCCCAAAATAAGTCAATTTAAAATTTTCTAACTGATCTTCAGTCAATTTATTCTTAACGACACTGGGCACTTCCATGTCAGACCAATAAATGATTTTTGCAGTGAAATTATGATGGAGCTCCTGGTAATATAGATCCCAAAGCTAAAAATACCATATATTACAATAGAAAAACAAGCAATATTCTCACAATCTCAAATTAAACCAAAGTAATCAAACACATTAAAGTAGATAACCAAATCAAAACTGCATGACTAAAAAACAATAATGAGTATCTGCAACATTACGTACACAGTAACCAAATTAGAATCGAACAGTCATCACACTACAACTCTAGAGTAACAAAACCCATTTCAACAACTATACAATCAGCAATATCCAAATATATTAATATTAGTAACCAAACACAATCAGCAGGTTACCAAAACTAATTTAATCAACCTCTGTATTGCCAAAAAGTCTCTAGTAACCAAATCAGAATATAATAGTAACCAAACCTCCACTTGGAAGGTACATAACTATTTTAACAAATACACATTAATCAGTAACCAAATAGGACAACACCAGTTACCAAAATAAATTCACAAGTAGCCTGAAACAACTAATGATTCCAAATTCTTAAAAACAATTAAAATAGCACACCTTAAGATGTTTTTGGCGGGGGATAATATTCCGGCTATAAGCATCATCTTCAGTTTCATTCCCAACTTTGTTTGGCGTATCTTCAAAATCAAACTCCAAATCCAACAATTCCTTAGGCTTCTTAGAAACCTGTCTCCCCGATTTCTTATCCTTAACATGGGATTTGACCACTACCTTCTTCCCATGCTTTGGGGACTTTACCACACTAGCCTTCACCTTTACATATTTCTTCACATTCTTAACATAATCATCCTCCCTAATTCTTTTCATCTTCCCATTATTCTTTTTATCAACCATTCCCCTAACATTCTTCCTCGTAGAATCAACCTCTGTATTGCCAAAAAGTATCTAGTAACCAAATCAGAATATAATAGTAACCAAACCTCCACTTGGAAGGTACATAACTATTTTAACAAATACACATTAATCAGTAACCAAATAGGACAACACCAGTTACCAAAATAAATTCACAAGTAGCCTGAAACAATTAATGATTCCAAATTCTTAAAAACAATTAAAATAGCACACCTTAAGATGTTTTTGGCGGGGGATAATATTCTGGCTATAAGCATCATCTTCAGTTTCATTCCCAACTTTGTTTGGCGTATCTTCAAAATCAGACTCCAAATCCAGCAATTCCTTAGGCTTCTTAGAAACCTGTCTCCCCGATTTCTTATCCTTAACATGGGATTTGACCACTACCTTCTTCCCCTGCTTTGGGGACTTTACCACACTAGCCTTCACCTTCACATATTTCTTCACATTCTTAACATAATCATCCTCCCTAATTCTTTTCCTCTTCCCGTCATTCTTCTTATCAACCATTCCCCTAACATTCTTCCTTGTAGAAAGCATCCTATACAAAATCAGAAGAAATCACAAATAATGACAACCATTAAAGAAGAATACCACCGACGGCGACAACCAGGAAATAAGAAAAAGGAACGGCGACGCCCACAAACAAGCTAAACAAAGCACCGACGTATGGAATATTACTACCAGAGGCGACACACTGAAGTTAGAAGAAAAGAAATTTGATTACAAATTTTTCAAATTAGAAAATAAGGGTTTCCAATTTAAAGAGAGAGAAACGACAAATGAGATAGATATGCAATTCAAATTATCAAACATTATACACAAAAATCGAGAACAGTTGTGTATTAGAAAAACTGATTTGCCACATCAGAATCCCATTAAAACACACAACTAAATTAAAGGAAAACCAAATGCATTAATTGTGTAAATAAAATATTTAAAATGAATTAATTCTGTAAATATTTTTGAGATGCACTTTTGTTGTAATTATTTTAAAATTTGTACTAGGAAGTGTAAATAACCCTAAAAACATTTGGTGAACATGGGTATATCGCGTATTATTACTTTTTTGTCTTTCATATAATATATGATGATTGTAATATTATTCGTTCTTAAATTCTAACTCATTTGAATATATAAAATACACAATTCACATGAACGAACTATTTATTTTACATCGTCGAAATGATAAAGATGTATAATTAAGCACGACATATGAAATTGGGAAAAATCAATATAATAAATATATTTGATTCTATCTAAATGATAACTATAGAGGAGTAAGGACACATTTCGGCAATGACTTATTTTAAAATGACTTATAAGTTAAAATTTAAAATGATTTATAAGTCATTTTAGGTTATGACTTATAAATAAAAGTGTGACATAATTATTAATTATAAGTCAAAATTAAGTTAAAGCAATTTGAGAAAATATTTGACTAAAATAATTTATAAGTAAAAAATAAATTGTAAAAGTTACTAAAATGAGGATAAAAGAGTTTATATTTGGTCAAACCTAATTATTTTAAAATAATTTATAAGTCATTTTTGAGAAGTAATAAATTGTTAATTCTCAAAAAATACATATAAGTCAATTTATAAGTTATTAAATAAGTCACCACGAAGACTCAAACAGTAAAAAAAATACTTATAAATTAATCAAACCAACTTATAAGTAGTTGTCGAACGTTCACTTTAGTAATTGAGTGGCTATTTGAAATTGGTTGACACCTAAGAAGGAAAATACTGTAATACAACTTAATTAATGTTCATTTGACAATGATTTTCTACCTTCTTGTGAAGTTTGTTTTTCCTTTTTGCGAGACTTATTTTCTCCGTGATATAATTGATTTCTTTCTCGAGATTTCATTATCAGTAGAGCCTTTGTTTTTCCCGTTTGCGAGAATTTTTCCCGTACGTGAATTATTAAAGATAAATTGTTCAGATTCGAGTTATCATGACATCCGTTCTTCTTTTGCGCATATTTGAAAAACTAGTTAAATCTGCATTTTTTGTTATTAGTTTTGGAATATAACTGTTTTTAGGAGTATATATGATGGAGCGATTAACCATTTTCTTGAATATATGTTTTTTTTTGTTATTAGGTTTGGAATATAACTGTTTTTAGGAGTATATATGATGCATTACAAATTATTCCCTCCTCTATTCTCCCGTGACTCCCTTTTCCTTCCTTCTTCCCCACTTCTCTTCCCGTGACTCCCCTTTCCCTCCTCATTCTCCTCCTCCACCTCTCATTCATTCCCTATATAAAGGAATGAATACTGAAGGAAATAATAAGAATAATATTGAAGGTTTCTCTCTCTTTTCTCTTGCTTATTCTCTCTAAATTTATGCAGTAATTATAAGAGTATCTTTATACACTTTTGTTAAATTTTTATAACACGTTATCAGCACGAAGCTCTAACCAACTGAGACGGTAGAATTAAATTCTTGCAATTTATTATTATATTATCAGTTTGGCTATGCCACCAATAATATAATTTTATTCTTATAATTGCCTTTAAATTCTTGCATTTTATTATTATACTACCGGTTTGGCTATGCCACCAATAGTATAATGTTATTCTTACAATTAGTCTGGCTTTGCCGGTTATTATATTCTTTAACTGTCAAGTTATATTTATATTTTATTGTCCATTTAAATTATGTTATTTACAATCATCTATCCTTGTTGATCTTACAAGACTTGGTGGGAACCTTTTTACCATTAAATTCTGTTATTTACAATGGTACCATCTATCCTTGTTGATCTTACAAGACTTGGTGGGAACCTTTTTACCATTAAATTCTGTTATTTACAATGGTACCATTTATCCTTGTTGATCTTACAAGACTTGGTGAGAACCTTTTTATCGCTTATTAAATTGTGGGAATAACTTTTATATGCGGAATATCGCATACATGGTGAAATTCTTCTGTTATTCCATTATTTATTATTTTATTGGAATAACCTGTGACGCCCTCAAAATAGGTATACATCACCCATCTTGGGTCCCCAGATACATGGTACATAATACAAATACAAACTTCTTTAATATAACTGTCGTGCAAAATACGACAAAACATAGCTGAGTTTTTAAACGAATATTGCGTTCTAGACAATATCCACACTCAATGAATTCTTCATTACAATTATTATCACACTATTTCACAAAATAGTGAGGACTAATAAAGCCACTTATCTTGGAGCATCACTCCATTTCCGACTAAATCCCGCCTATATTCTCATTTCCTGAAGAGAATAATGAAAGAAAAGGGTGAGCTCAACTAGCCCAGTAAGAAATATTATGACTAAGATAATGCAGAATAAATTATCCTTAGCCTTCAACAGTTATAAATCAGAAATTTAGAACATATGGTAGATGATAAAACTTTTCAACCATAGTTGCAGCGGAGCGAGCAATCCATTAGAAGAGTCAAATAGACCATCAAATCTATTATCTTCTCCATGTTAAAAGTCCACCAATAATGTTTTATCCTTGTAACATCAATCAACAATTCTTGTCCACAATCATATGAATAACTCATAATTATAATTGTGATTCTAAATTCCTCTTCGCACCCAGGACGAAGATAATTTTCATCACCTATCTTCACCTGAAACATCAAAAAATCATGGTTATACCAAATCACAATTCCTGCTCATAATCATACTAATAAATTCATCTTCTTTACTCTACCAAAAAGATATTCATTAAAATTCATCTTTGCACTACTGAGGCCAAAGACATACAACCTGTATTTTAAAAAGAGTCAAGTAGAGCATGATATCTACTATCTTTTACGAATTAAAAGTGTATAATCAATATTTTATCGCTAAGACTCAGCTTAATAAATAATCCACATTGTCAACATGATACTACTTTGTGGAGTAAAATTCAAGAATAATATTCATGTACCAAAAATAATTTGGACAGAAAAGAAATATATTTTTCGGGTAAATAGTACCCTATGAATAGTACTTCGGGAATAGTACCTCGTGAATAGTATCCCCGTATGAAAAGTACCCCAAATACCCGAGTGAATAATATTCGGGTGAATAGTAATTTAGGTGAATAGTAACCCGTGAATAGTAACTCATGAATAGTACTCTGATAAGAAAAGTGCCCCGAATACCCGAGTGAATAATACTAGAGTGAATAGTAATCGTGCGAATAGTAATTCGTAAAAAAAATACCAAAGAAAATGATATTCCATGACGAGTACAAAAGAAATGATATCTCATACGAGAATAATAGAATATACGAAACTGCAAATGGATTTTCGCGCGCGCCGCACGAATCCACGTAAACAGATCATTTCCACAATTTAATAAGGAATGAATACAAAGGATCATTTACCACGCATGCGGTAATCCACATGGCGAGTTTATTCCAATGTAATAATAAAGAATGGAATAACAAAAGAATTTACCATCGCAAAGCGATAGACCGCATGCACGGAGTTATTCCCAACAGAATAATAGAGAATGGAACCAGGTCATGCGTAATCTGCATAGATAGGATATTCCAACAGAAAAGAATGGAACCAGGTTATGCGTAATCCGCACAGACAGGATATTTTAACAGAATAATAAAGAATAGAATAACAACAGAATTCACCAGGCATGCGATAAACCGCACAGACAGGTTATTCCAACAGAATAATAAAGAATGGAATAACAGAAGAATTTCACCATGTATGCGGTACTTCGCATAAACATGTTATTCCAATATAATAATAAAGAATTAAATAACAACTCATACGAGTATTGAAAGAAAATAACTCTCTTCATGAATACGAAAGAATAATACCCCTTAGTATAATAATAATATCCCTTACCTCAGAAGAAGACTGGATACTGGAATAGTGAAGTAGCAGACTTCGCTTCTTCTTTTTCTCTATAGCTTCTCTCTCTATAATTTCTCTATAATAATTGCTCTTGTGAGACTTAGTGAATTAGTGAAAAATAATGAAGGAATGAGCTTCTATTTATAGGAAAATATAGTTTCCATAATTTCACATTTTGGGGCTCGAAATATTACAGTATAATACTCTCATCTTTTCCTTCATTTTTAATTTAGTCATGCAAGTATTATCAAACTTGCACCACCTCCCCAAATAGTAAATCATGTTACTCAATAGTTATAAACATGTGAAAAAATTAATTATAGTATAGTTCCTTCAACTATACCTCCATTTTTAACTTAGTCATGCAAGTATTATCAAACTTGCACCAACTCCCCTAATAGTAAATCATATGAATCAATAGTACACACATGTGAACACATAGTTATAAGCATGTGAATTAATAGCAATTAATTGCTCATTTATCCGGTGAATTACCCGATTGGTCAATATAACCTCCAGACATCAATTATTATCGAAATAAATGTCAATTTCCACTAACACTAATAATTCCCACACAATGGAACTATCAATTTCATCTTTAATCAACACGAACTTATTCATCATTAATATTATAACGCACAATATTTAACAACCAGGTCGTTCTCAGGAAAGAGGGGGCTTTCCAATAAGGATTTCTCCCTATTAGCGCACAATTAGATTATCTAACCTCTCCTTGTGAAACTTCTGACATTGTCGATATTGTAAAAATAATATATGAATAACTTTGTCGTCTCAATTATTGATTTAATACTATAACAAATTATCACGGATGATCTTTGTGACAACAATTGAATCAATAATATGAGAGATATGATGCAGCAATTAATGTAGCAATAATTGAGTATAACTGAGTAACTTCTCACGTAAGCATCAATAATCAAAGATACTGTACAATACCATGTGCTACTATGCAACCACGCGTATTCCTATACTTTTATCACCGATTATTTTATGACAGCTTGCTTACTTTGAAAAATTTTCACATATCACCCTTAACTTTAACCTTTTATCAATTTAACCATTTACTAAATAGAATAATTATAAAAAAAATTGAATACTTTCATTTCATAAAATTCGGGGTCTCACATTCTCCCCTCCTTATAAAATTTTGCCCTCGAAATTTGCGTACTTGGTAGTTCGAAGATATGAGAATACATTGCTTTCTTTTCAGATTGTACCTTCCTGGTTATTTTCTCTCTATCATGATTTT
Organism: Panax quinquefolius; assembly: GCA_020205615.1. Taxonomy (NCBI): domain Eukaryota; kingdom Viridiplantae; phylum Streptophyta; class Magnoliopsida; order Apiales; family Araliaceae; genus Panax; species Panax quinquefolius. The sequence goes on from CM035173.1 coordinate 93,160,526, forward strand.
CCCATTTTTCATCTCCTGTAATTCAGATATCATTCTAGAATATAGTTTCAAAATAAGGGTTAATTGACATGCCACATTTTATCCCTATATTCTGACTGACCAATTAAATAACAAATAAACTTGGGTAGGTCATACTAGCGAAGGAATTACCCGACTCTCCCCTCCTAGTTCTAGTCTCAAATCTCATCCAGGGATCATATCCCTAAGCTTTGATACCAATTGTGACCCGCATCCAAGACTTGGATAGCACCTCACAATGATACCTATCAACTTGCCACATCGCTACTCACTACACGTCCCCCTACGAAAAGTAAACCGCCGATCATCCCAGAGACTTGGAAGTCACCAGATAAAGGCTCGGGGCTCTTTTCTATGGCTTTGGTACCAACTGTAACGCCCCCAAAACAGGTATACATCACCCATCTTGGGTCACCAGATACATGGTATATAATACAAATACAAACTTCTTTAATATAACTGTCGTGCAAAATACGACAAAACATAGCTGAGTTTTTAAACGAATATTGCCTTCTAGACAGTATCCACACTCAATGAATTCCTCATTACAATTATTATCACACTATTTCACAGAATAGTGAGGACTAATAAAGCCACTTATCTTGGAGCATCACTCCATTTCCCGACTCGTCCCAGCTATATTCTCATTTCCTGAAGAGAACAATGAAAGAAAAGGGTGAGCTCAACTAGCCCAGTAAGAAATATTATGACTAAGATAATGCAGAATAAATTATCCTTAGCCTTTAACAGTAATAAATCAGAGATTTAGAACATATGGTAGATGATAAAACTTTTCAACCATAGTTGCAGCGGAGCGAGCAATCCATTAGAAGAGTCGAATAGACCATCGGATCTATTATCTTCTCCATGTTAAAAGTCCACCAATAATGTTTTTTATCCTGTAACATCAATCAATAATTCATGTCCCACAATCATATGAATAACTCATAATTATAATTGTGATTCTAAATTCTCTTCGCACCCGTGACGGCGAAGATAATTTTCATCACCTATCTTCACGAAACATCAAAAATCATGGTTATACCAAATCACAATTCCTGCTTTCATAATCATACTAATAAATTCATCTTTGCACTACTGACGAAAGATATTCATTAACAATTCATCTTTGCACTACAAAGGCCAAGACATACAACTATATTTTAGAAGAGTCAAGTAGAGCATGATATCTACTATCTTTTACGAATTAAAAGTGTATAATCAATATTTTATCGCTAAGACTCGACAATAAATAATCCACATCATCGAATCATCCACGCACTTCTCGGCCAGGATATTCATATAATCATCGATAATTAAATCATGATTATACCAGAATAATCCTCGGTTATAATCATACCAATAAGCTCATCCATCAATACCTACGAGCCAATGAGGACTTTTACCACATCATCTATAACATTACGGGTCCGATTACACCGAATGATCCACGGTCATAATCATACCAATAAATGTTCATTTATGCACATAAGCCAAAGATACTCATCAATCAATAGTTCATCTTTGCACGTAAGCCAAAGATATACAACTGTAAAACCAATAATCAACAGTCCATCTTTGCACGTAAGCCAAAGATATACAACTGTAAAACCAATAATCAATAGTCCATCTTTGCACGTAAGCCAAAGATGACTTTCATCATAATATAAGCATGAGGATGATGACAATGATATATGCATTAATCAAACGAAATCAAAGATAAATATTAAAGACTTTAAATTTACCCAGAGTTTAAAAATATATACATTGTCAACATGATACTGCTTTGTGGAGTAAAATTCAAGAATAATATTCATGTACCAAAAATAATTTGGACTGAAAAGAAATATATTTTTTGGGTAAATAGTACCCTATGAATAGTACTTCGGGAATAGTACCCCGATATGAAAAGTACCCCAAATATCCGAATGAATAATATTCGGGTGAATAGTAATTTAGGTGTATAGTAACCCGTAAATAGTACTCCGACACAAAAAGTGCCCCGAATACCCGAGTGAATAATACTAGAGTGAATAATGCTTAGGGTGAATAGTAACTCATAAATAGTAACTCGTAAAAAATACCAAAGAAAATGATATTCCATGGCAGTACAAAAAAATGATATCTCATACGAGTATAATAGAATATCTGAAACCGCAAATGGATTTTACGCGCCAATGCGAAATCTACGTGAAACAGATCATTTCTACAATTTAATAAGGAATGAATACAAAGGATCATTCACCATGCATGCGATGAATCCACATAGAGCATGTTATTCCAATGAATAATAAAGAATGGAATAACAAAAGAATTCACCATGCAAGCAATAGACCGCACAGACAGGTTATTCCAACAGAATAATAAAGAATGGAATAACAAAAGAATTCACCATGCAAGCAATAGACCTCACAGACAGGTTATTCCCAACATAATAATAAAGAATGGAACTAGGTCATGCGTAATCTGCACATATAGGATATTCCAACAGAATAATAAAGAATGGAACCAAGTTATGCGTAATCCGCACAAACAGGATATTCCAACAAAATAATAAAGAATAGAATAACAACAGAATTCACCAGGCATGCGATAGACCACACAGACAGGTTATTCCAATAGAATAACAATGAATGGAATAACAGAAGAATTTCACCATGTATATGCGGTACTTCGCATAGACATGTTATTCCAACATAATAATAAAGAATGGAATAACAACTCATACGAGTATTGAAAGAAAATAACTCTCTTCATGAATACGAAAGAATAATACCCCTTAGTATAATAATAATATCCCTTACCTCAGAAGAAGACTGGATACTAGAATAGTGAAGTAGCAGACTTCGCTTCTTCTTTTTCTCTATAGCTTCTCTCTCTATAATTTCTCTATAATAATTGCTCTTGTGAGACTTAGTGAATTAGTGAAAAATAATGAAGGAATGAGCTTCTATTTATAGGAAAATATAGTTTCCATAATTGCACATTTTGGGGCTCGAAATATTACAGTATAATACTCTCATCTTTTCCTTCATTTTTAATTTAGTCATGCAAGTATTATCAAACTTGCACCACCTCCCCAAATAGTAAATCATGTGAATCAATAGTAAATCATGTGACTCAATAGTTATAAACATGTGAAAAAATTAATTATAGTATAGTTCCTTCAACTATACCTCCATTTTTAACTTAGTCATGCAAGTATTATCAAACTTGCACCAACTCCCCTAATAGTAAATCATTTGAATCAATAGTACACACATGTGAACACATAGTTATAAGCATGTGAATTAATAGCAATTAATTACTCATTTATCCGGTGAATTACCCGATTGGTTAATATAACCTCCAGACATCAATTATTATCGAAATATTTGTCAATTTCCACTAACACTAATAATTCTCACACAATGGAACTATCAATTTCATCTTTAATCAACACGAACTTATTCATCATTAATATTATAACACACAATATTTAACAACGAATTCGTTCTCGGAAAGAGGGGCTTTCGAATAAGGATTTCTCCTATTAAGCGCCTTGATTAGATTATCTAACATCTCCTTGATAGAACTTCTAGACATTTTCAATATTGTAAATAATAATATGAATAACTTTGTCGTCTCAATTATTGATTTAATACAATAACATATTATGCAGATGATACTGTGACAACAATTGAATCAATAATATGAGAGATATGATGCAGCAATTAATGTAGCAATAATTGAGTATAACTGAGTGACTTCTCACGTAAGCATCAATAATCAAAGATATTATACAATACCGTGTGCTACTATGCAACCACGCGTATTACTATACTTTTATCACCGATTATTTTATGACAACTTGCTTACTTTGAAAATTTTTCACATATCACCCTTAACTTTAACTTTTATCAATTTAACCATTTACTAAATAGAATAATTATAAGAAAATTGAATACTTTCATTTCATAAAATTCGGGATCTCACATAACCTGTCTACGCGGACTACCGTATGCATGGTGAAATTCTTCTGTTATTCCATTATTTATTATTCTTTTGGAATAACCTGTCTATGCGAACTACCGCATATCGGGTGAAGATCCATTTGCATTATGCTAATAACATAAATATAAGAATATTTATATTTGCATTTTATCACCACTTGTGGTCGTGACTTAGTTTATTTTTCTATATCGTACATGCAATTATTTATTGTTTTAATAAATAATAATTGTGTTTTAACCCAGAATAGATGGCAAACTTGGCAAAAGTAGATTTTTCTATTTTGAAAATCTCTGGAGACAACTATTTGGCTTGGGTACTTGATGCAGAATTGCACCTTAGTGCAAATGAGTTAGAAAAGACCATTGAATCAGGAAATACAGCAACTTCGGCACAAAATGCAAAATCCATAATTTTTCTTCGTCACCATATTGATGAAGGATTTAAAGATCGAGTATTTAACGGTCAAAGATCCTTTATCTTTATGGACACTGTTGAAGGAAAGATTTGATCACCAAAATTGGTTGTTCTCCTAATGCCAAATTTGAGTGGCTTAATTTAAGGTTACAAGATTACAAATCAATTACTGAATATAGTTCCAATGTTTATAGAATAACCTCTACTTTGGCTTTGTGCGAAGATCCGGTTTACAAACTCAAATATTAGAGAAAATACTCTCAACTTTTCATCCCACCAACATGATTACATCACAACAATATAGGCGTATAGAAGTTCACAAAATTCGGTGACTTGTTGTCTATCCTCCTTATTCGCGAGAAAATAATAATGAATTGTTGTTGAAAAACCATCAAGTACGGCCAACGGGTGCTACCCCATTGCCAGATATTAACAGCACGTCATTCCAGCAGAATAAACGTGACAAGAGATGGTCATATAATAAGAAGTCTTGGGGACGAAAGAATAAACGAGGCCATCATAACAACAAATTCCAGAACCGCGACAATTCAAGCCACCAGAAGTGGCAAGTGTCTGGGTCGGGTAAAAATAAAGAAAATGCAACACAGATAAAGAACAAACCAGATGTTTGTTTCAGGTGTGGGATGAATGGGCATTGGTCGCGTACCTGTCGTACGCCGAGGCATCTGGTTAATTTATTCTAGGAGTCTTAAAAGAACAAAGTAATGGAGGCAGAAACAAACTTTGTTAATCATCAATTGAATATTGTTGATGTTCCACCAATGACCAACATTGATGAAAAGGTTGTTGATATTACTGAATCTTTTGGGATATTGTTTAATTTTTTATTTTAATTAAACACCCTGCATATATAATATTATTAGTTTTCATTCTATATGTGGTATGTGTTTCTCATGAATAAAATTATATTTGAAATTTAACTTTTCTTATTTATGTTTTTATATGTGTCAGGCCATTTTTAATGGATATGGAGGATATATGTATAGCAGACAGATATAAATACCTGCAGTGAATACTCCAGCAATGATATAAATACCTATTAAAAAATCAATTCCTGGAGAATTGACGAATAAGGTAATAGAAGAATCTAAACCACGCCAGAAGTGTGGAAGACCGATTGGTGCAAAAGACACTGTACCACGAAAATCAAAAGCAAATAAGGGAATCCTAGAAGGAATACCCGCTCCAGAAGTAGCACTTATTCCAAGAGTGGGAATAGCCCCAGAAGAGGTTCAAAATCTCAGTGAAGGGATAAGAGATGAACACCAAGAGATCTCAATAAATTATGTACATGATGAGAAAATATGGGATCAAAGCAAGGTCATGATTGATGACATATTTGCTTTCTCTATAGCATCAGATATTACTTTGATTCCTGACACGGATCCTGAATCACAAAATGTGGAAGAATGTCGAAAAAGAAAAGATTGGCCAAAATGGAAAGATGTTATTCAAACTGAGCTACAATCTCTATTGAAAAGAAAGTATTTGGATCGATGGTCAAACACCACCGGGTGTAATCCGGTTGGAAATAAATGGGTATTTATGTCGAAAGCGAAATGAAATGAAAAAATAAAATTGTGAGATACAAAGTCCGACTTGTAGCTCAAGGTTTTCACAAAAACTCGGTATTGATTATCGAGATACATACTCTCCGAAGAATGGATAGAGTCACTTTTGCTTTACGATAGGTATGGCAACCATGGAAGGTTTGGAAACACGTCTGATGGATGTTGTTACACCATACCTATATGGCTCACTTGACAATTGAGATTTACATGAGAATTCTGAAGGATTGAAAATGGTTGAATCATAAAGGCCTCGTCGTATATATTCAATCAAAGTTCTGGCGCTCATTGTATGGGTTGAAATAGTCCAGTCAGATGTGGTATAATCGATTTAGTGATTATTTAATAAAAGATAGATATATAAATGATCAAGTATGTCCATGTGTTTTATTAAGAAATCACAAAGTGGATTTTCCATCATTCTTTGTATATGTGGATGATTTGAATCTTGTAGGTACTCTGAAGAACTCAAGAAGCTGCTACTTATTTAAAGGATGAATTTAAAATAAAAGATCTTGGAAAGACAAAATTCTATTTGGGAATACAAGTGGAGCATTTAGCATCTGGAATTTTTGTTCATCAATCCACATATGCTGTAAAGATTCTCAGTCATTTTTATATGGATAAAGCTCATCCTTTAACTACCCCGATGGTTTTTCGATCTTTAAAAGCTGATAAAGATCTATTTCGGCCTCTAGAAAGTGGGAAAGAAGTTCTTGGACCTGAAGTTCCATACCTAATTGCAATAGGTGCTCTTATGTATCTTGCAAACTGTACACGACATGATGTTACTTTTGTTGTCAACTTGTTAGCAAGATACAGTTCTTCTCCTACTAAGAGACATTGGGATGAGATCAAACACATTTTTAGATACCTCCGTGGAAGTATAGATCTTGGGTTATTTTATCCAAGAGATTCAACGTCGTGATTGGTTGGATATGCCGATGCAGGATATTTATCAGATCCACACAATGGAAGATCACAAACAGGTTATGTATTTACATATTGTGACACGACTATATCCTGGAAATCCACAAAGCAAACCATGACAGCTACATCTTCAAATCACTCAGAGATTCTCGCTATACATGAAGCAAGCAGAGAGTGTGTTTGGTTGAGATCAATTATTCAGCATATTCAAAAATCATGTGGATTACCATCAATCAAAGACATTCTTACAATTTTGTATGAGGATAACGCTGCATGCATTGCTCAACTTAGAGGAGGGTACATCAAGGGAGATAGAACAAAGCACATTTCACCTAAATTCTTCTTCATATATGAGCTACAAAAGAAGGGTGATATAGATGTGCATCAAATTCAATCATGTGATAATCTAGCCGACTTATTCACAAAGTCGTTACCAAATGCAACGTTTGCAAAACTTCAGAAAAGGATTGGAATGTGTCGACTGAAAGACTTGTGACAACATTTCATCAAGAAGTAATGAATTCTTTTTGAGGGGAAGACTGTACTCTTTTTTCTTAGTCACGATTTTTATCCTAATGGATTTTTCCTGACAAGGTTTTAACGAGACAGTCAATTAAGATATTTAAGTAAAAGATATGTACTTTTTTTTTTCGTTAAGTTTTTTTCACTGGGTTTTCTTAACAAAATTTTTAATGAGACATAATCTTCTATCGTAGGAAATCAGTGGAAGTATTACAAATGATTCCCTCCTCTGTTCTCCCGTGACTCCCTTTTCCTTCCTTCTTCCCCACTTCTCTTCCCGTGACTCCCATTTCCTTCCTCATTCTCCTCCTCCTCCTCCTCCTCTCATTAATTCCCTATATAAAAGAATGAATACCGAAGAAAATAATAAGAATAGTATTGAAGATTTCTCTCTCTTTTCTTTTGCTTATTCTCTCTAAATTTATGCAGCAATTATAAGAGTATTTTTATATACTTTTGCTAAAGTTTTATAACATGATGGAGCGATAAACCATTTTCTTGATTATATGTTATTTTGTTTGAGAAGATTTTTTATTTTTTTTTCCAATTTGTCTAACGGGCCACGGCCTCACAACGTGTTACGACATTAGGCCGTCCAAATTGGGAATATCCTCTTTTAAGAACCGCCACTCGAAATTCAACTAACGGCAGACAGACCGCAGCAATGAAGAATTTACAGTCGAAGATCTTTCTATGAATAACGACAAATCACTGCTTGATTTACAAAAATGTCCCATTTTCCTTCCAATTTGTTCATACCGAATCCTCTTCTTCTCCCCCAATTTTACCCTACTTTCCATTCTTAGATTTCTCACTTTCCTTTTCTATTTCAGTTTTGAATTTTCAATTCAAAGTATGGCGATTTCTATTTCGTTTTCTCCAATTTCAGCCTCACCTTCTTCGTCTTTGAAATTGTTGAGTTTTAAGGATTCCCAAAACTCTTTACGATTTAATCCACTATATTCAGCTCACAGTTCTTCTTGTTCTTCTCATCGACTGCAATCGAGGTAATTCTCACTTTAATCTATGGGTTTTCATCAAATTTATGAGCTTGTGTATTTTTAATTTTTTTTTTAGTATTTGATAATTTTTATGCATATGGATACATTATACATAAATGAGTTAACCATTCATTCCGGAGTTCATTTTTTACTTTCTGTAATTCGCTTGCTGAAAGAATTAGATTTTCTGAAGTTTCAGTAAAAAGAGAAGAATTGACAATTTAACGCAGCTTATATCATCTACGTGAGAGACTTTTGCAAATTGCATGTATAGGGTTAGTTTTATGTTGAGATTTTGTCTGGCTGTATTTTTAGTTGGCTGTGATTATACTTTGTACACTTGCTGTAGAGTTTCCTGGAATAGTTTCTTTGGATTCTGATATTCTGAACTTTCCAGTTTCCACAGTATGCAAAATTAAAAGAATAGCCCACACTTAGGAATCAGGATACACATCTGTTAAACTGGTATTAATAGTTGCTACAGACGATTTTACTCCATAGAGATCGACAAAGGTATCAGGCAGGCATTATCTATCTGCACTTGTGCTGTATAGATGCATGTGTATATTGACATCCTATAGAAGAGATGTGTAGTAGTTGAAATAGTTGCTTGTGAGAATTTAGTATCATCCTCCCAATTGGCAATGCACGAGTAGAGCATCAAGGTTATATATGGAATCTTCAGGTCTTATTTGCCTGATGTAGGACTTTATATCTCAATCCACCTCACGTGTGGCGTAATTTAAAGCAAAACACGCAGATAATTTTAATTGGGTGGCATGGAGTATGTGGGCAACTGCTCTATTACCATGTGTAAACATCCAATTTATAATCAATTGGTAATGAGTGGTATATCCCATTAAAGTTATATATCGAGTCTTCATGTCTTTATCTTCCTAATCACAATATGCCCCTTCACGTGTGGCATAATTTTAAACAAAACAGGTGGTTAATTTTAATTAGGAGGCATAAAGCATGTGGGTCGTTGGGCCTGAAAATGAATGAATGATACCATCCTGATGCATCCAACCCAAAACCAATTGACAATGAGTTGATTAGCCCATGAAGGTTATATATTGAGTCTACAGGGTTTATTTGCCTGACATGACAAAAAAGCGAATTTGGAATTTTTGAAATTAATAGCTTCAGTAGTTCAAGTTAGAACCTTGTCTTTGACTTTTATTGGCATACTGATGCAGCATTAATAATTATTGGTAGTTTGTTTTGAAACTTCTTTTAATTCAAGTGGTCTCTCACAGTTAAATAAATGTTTGTTTATGATTATATTAAATTTGCATTTTCACATTGATCCATCTAGGAAGTTGTTTAAAGTTCAAGCAACAGCTTTGCAAGAGAATGAGGAGAAAGTAGCTGTGGAGGAGTCATTCCCACGAAAGAATTTTCCTGATGGTGAAGGTAATAGAACTCACGGGGAGCCACCAGAGGGTTCATCCTCCAGTGTCATAGAGAAATGGGTTATAAAGTTTGAACAATCTATAAACATCTTACTCACGGTAAATAGTTAACTTTCTTTAATTTCTCAATTACATCAGATTCAGTGTATTAAGTGATATTTTTCTGGTCTGCTTTTGAATCTTTGTCTTGAAATTTGTGTTTGTTTGATACTCATGATAACAGTTTCTCTTTTAATGATGCTTTTGAATTACATCAGATTCAGTTTATTAATTATGTTTGAATCTGATTTTTGACCTCAGTTTCATACCCTTGCATATAGAATTCTGGTTATTTCAGTTTTTCTCTAAATTCTTTTAGTCATGATTGTTATTGGGAAACAACTTTGAGAGTTACCTAAGTACTACTGTCGTTATCAGATGTTGATGTCTTTCAACTAGAATGTAATTCATTGATCATATCAGGACTCTGTGATAAAGATTCTTGACACTTTGTACCATGAACGAGACTATGCAAGGTTTTTTGTTCTGGAAACTATTGCAAGAGTTCCTTACTTTGGTGAGTTCTTTTATTTTTATTTTCATGTACATTTTAATTCTTTTATGTGATTCTTTTGAAAGGTCTTATCAAAATTTGCCGAGTCAATTTTTGAATCTGGCGAACTTAAAATGTTGTTCACAGAATTCCAGTTTAAACATTCAAGACCATTGTGGTTGATACTCTTAACGGGAACCTATAACTTTATTTTCTCATGGCAGCCTTTGTGTCTGTTCTACACATGTACGAGAGTTTTGGTTGGTGGAGAAGGGCAGACTATCTGAAAGTCCATTTTGCTGAGAGCTGGAATGAGATGCACCATCTGCTTATAATGGAAGTAATGCTCTTTTTTCAAAACTCTTTACCTTCCTGCTTCAATCCTACATTCTCTGTTTCAAAGTTAACTTTGACTTTTTTCCCTTGAATCCTCAGTACTATCTTGCTAGATTTTTTTTTTATTTCCATCTCAAGATAAAAGGTACACTGGCATTACATGAGTTCAGAGAGTAGAGAGTAGCTTAAGAGGGCAAATTGGCTTTGGGAGGTCTTGAAAGTATCCATGAGATACATAGTGGGGTACATTTGCATTCCGAATCTACTTTTCTTTAGTCATAACACGTAGGATTATTATTTTTATTTTTCCACAGGACAAAACACGTAGGGAGTTTTAGTTGTCAAATTTTTTGTGACCTTCATTTTATTTACTTCCAGAAGTGTGAAGAGATACATGGTGGGGAAGCTTTGTGCATATATTGTTGTTCTATTAACACAAAGTAAACAGGGAGACGAAACAGATTTTGTATATAACTGTTAGCTTGTGTAGTTTATTTTATTTTATTTTTTTATGACAAGTCTGTTAGCTTCTATGATCACTTTTAGATTTAGTCATCTACTTGTCACATGCGGCTTCAAGCTAGACTAAATATTTTATGTATTTTTTACCCCAAGTCACTTTATATTCAAAGTTCACTAAGTATGGGGATCTTATTGCAGGAACTGGGAGGAAATGCTTGGTGGTTTGATCGATTTCTTTCACAACATATTGCAATCTTTTATTATTTTATGACAGCCTTTATGTACATTTTGAGCCCAAGAATGGCATGTAAGTTTTAATGTATTGTTCTTAATGTGTGTAAAATTGCCACATTTCTTGCTTATATCCTGCTAGTCTTGTCTTTCTCAATGTCCATGGAAATACTGTACTTTCATAAAAAACTATATGAGAACCCTTTTGTAGAAGCAAAAAAGGTAAATCTGTCCAAGATTGGCAACCTCTGTTGTAATTCAAAATATTCCCGTAGATACTGAATTACCGTACAAAACTTCTGTTCCGCACGTCTCCCTGTTTTACCAGTAGGTTTAACTTGTCTACATTATCCTTAATTTTTTTGTAGTTTTGGTTGCAACTGTTTTGATTTACTGATTTGTTACCGGAAAATGAAATAACCCCAAGTTTAGGCACATTAATTTTCTTATAGTTGTAACAATTGTGCTTTATTGATTTGTTACCGGAAGAAAAACCGAAAGTTCTTCCATGATCCATCTTCTTCTTTCTCCTACTTCTTTTCCGTGTTTCTGTTTTGAATATTTGAGTGCACTTCTACTTTGAGTGCGCTGAACACCTTGTTAATACTGGAATGTTAGTCTCTGTTGGTATTATAAGGTTCTAATGATTACATAATTGTTCCTCTCCTTTTGGCAGATCATTTCTCTGAATGTGTGGAGCACCACGCATTTGAAACTTACGACAAATTTATCAAGGCCCAAGGAGGTATTTTCAAGATTCTAAATGTCTTCTAACTTAGCTGAGTAGCAAATTGACAATGTAATCACATGCACATTGATAAAACACCTTTCAACTACAGCAAGAACAACTTTAGTACTTTTGGTTTGTTTGCCTCTTGCAGAAAGAGGCATGCCTCTACATTTTATCATATTATCATATTCTTGAGCCTTCAATAACACTGACATCCATCACCGCCCCCCTCCAAAAAAAAACAAAGAAACTACTTCCTCCTTCCCAAATTAAGTGAAAGGGTGACTAGTACATAGTTTAAGGAGTAGCATTTGACCAAAATTATTACTTTAATTTCAATTGTACCCTAAAGAGTGAGAGGGGTTTGACTTTTGAGCAGTCTTCTAAAAATTCCCGCCTAGGTCCACCCCGCCTAGGTGCTAGGCCCCCCTTTGGCGCTCCGCCTAGGCGCTAGGCCCCCCCTTGGCGTCCCGCCTAGGCGCTAGGCCTTCTGGCGCCTCAGCTAGGCCCAAGGCGGCAAAAAAATTCCTCCAAGAAAAATTAGGCGGGGGTCTAGGTGAAGAGATTTTTTTTATTTTAATAACTACCCAAACCAGATCTTGATATATTTATTTTTCTAATGATTTATCATATTCATAATACATGTATTATATCAAATCAGAACAAGAAGTGAACAACATCAAGTCAAAATGGATAATTTTATTATAGTTATAATTTTTTGAACTTGTACCAACTTCAAATTATATAAATGATGATACATTTGTAATATTTAGTTTAATTCAATATAATTCTTAAATTTATATTTAGTTTCTTAAGTTTTAATATTGAATTAAATTCTTGAAATTTTTTTATTTAATAGCAATCATGTTTATGAATAAAACTAATACGTTAATAATATGTTTGAACTTTGAACAATTGCATATTTGTGTTTGAACTTTGACATTGGTAATATGGATATGTGTTTGAACTTTAAGCAAATACCTTTATTATCTTTATCATAGATTGTTTTGCTTTATATTATTGTTTTGTTTGGATAAATATAAGATAAAATATTAAAATTGACTTAAAATAAAAATCCCGCCTAGGCCCTAGGCCCCCCTCGGCCTCCCGCCTAGCGCCTTTTAGAACATTGCTTTTGAGTATTGAAATGTACGTTATTCCTAGAATCATATCAATTATTTTTTAACATTCCAAAAATGGAAACCTTCTTTCTTAATTTGGGAAGGAGGGCACATTAAAGTAACAATAATTATGCAACCATGACTTATATTTATCAGAAATTTATTGACATGCTAAAACTCAAAAAATAAAATAAAAAAAATCATGGTCATCTGACCATCACATAATTTAAATATTTTATGTATGCAAAGTTAATTAGCTTATTTCATGTATGCAACTTCTAAGTTACTATACTTTATTAAAATACTGATCCACGAAACTGTTTATTTATATGCATGCTTAAACTGAAATGGATATTATTCATCTGACCATACTATCATTTTTGAACGGAACCCGAAGAATGATCCTAATCGTCTAATACCTGCAAATAGGATATCCCCACTATTATTTTTTGTTGGCAACTAATTCTTGGATATGCTATCATGTTATTATCCAAAAAATTGATATGCGGTCATACTGATATTTCTGTAGAGAAATTGAAAAAACTGCCCGCATCTAAGGTTGCTGTGAAATACTACACTGAAGGGGACTTGTACTTGTTTGGTAAGTTGGACTTTTCTGCCTTCATCCTCTGTATTCAAATTTGAGTTTAGCTTAACAAGTTTTAAGCATTTTTGTCCAGATGAATTTCAAACATCAAGATCTCCGAATTCTCGAAGGCCAAAAATAGGTAAGGAAATAACTGAAAATTAATTATCAAATATATCAATTTTAATCCAATCATCCAGTTGCTGCCTTTTATAGTGTGGTATCTGGTCACTATATTATTTTCACCTAGTTGGTATTCTTGAAAACACAACTAGGGCTGTAAATGGCCTACCTGTTTACGAGCCCAGCCTGACCTGGCTCATTTATTCCCAGCTCGACTTTTTTAAGCCGTGCTTGACTCGTTTAAGCCTTGCTCGACTTAGCAAGTCGAGCTCAAGCAAGACCCTCTTTCTGTTTAAACAAACAAGCTGAGCTCGAATTGTGCCGATTGGGATCCACTTGTTTAAACCCCGGTCAATTAAGCCCAAGTATATAGTACATACATTATACATTACATTATTTATTTTAGAATATATTATACAAATACTACTTAATTATATGTATAATGTAAGCCCGGGTGCCTAACTCTACTGGTTTATTAAATGAGCCAGTTTGTAACACCAGGTTTAGGCTCTTTAAAACTTGACTCAACTAGTTTAAATATTACTATATTAGTCGAACTCAAGTTTTGGCAAGCCAAAAATTCAACTAGACTCCGTTTTTTATAGCCCTAACACAACCAAATCATTCTAATAGAAGTTATTCACTTATACTTGCTTATTTTGACGTGCCCTTTTCCAGAGAATTTGTATGATGTATTTGTGAACATTAGAGACGATGAAGCGGAACATTGTAAGACAATGAAGGCCTGTCAAACTCACGGAAACCTTCGCTCTCCTCACTCGGATATAGACAATGCTTTTGAAGATGATGCAGGCTGTATCCAGCCTGACGCAGATTGTGAAGGTATTGTAGATTGTATAAAGAAATCTGTTACATACCCTCAGGAAAAGTGAAAAGTAATTTACAAATGGAACTATGAGAAGTCAATGAAATAGATATGGTAGGAAAATTGTAGTTATAGTAAAGATACATAGATCAAATAAAGTTGCCCCATTTCCATGAGAACCTTGTTCTTTTAGCCTCTACTGCATGTAATCGATTGCCTAGGAGGCTCTAATTATAACAATCTCTCATAAATTAAACACCAAAATACTATCAGTAATATCCGAAGCCAACTGTGACCATAAATTATAATAATAAATATAGGTTCTAAAAAAACAAAAGTGGTTCATTTTGCCGTACCATGCCGCACAGTAGATTAGTTTAACCTACTAATACAAAGGTAGATAAAGCCTTGCGCACAAAGGAGATAAAGAATTCTTCAAAGGAAAACACAATATAATTGATAATAATTATCAAAAGATTTATCTCATAAAATCCCAAGGCAACACATATATAATGCTAAACTAAGATTAATTGGAAAAGGAAAATAATTAAATTATAAACTAACTAAAATTAGAAAACTAAAGCCTAAAACATAAACGGGCCAAATAAAAATTAAACTACTGAATTTTACTAACTAATAAATAAAATATATTAAATTTTCATAAATAATAAAATATATGAAAATCCTAATTTTCATTGTAATTTTTTCCTGCATGTAGACTCCCCTTCTTAGAAAAAATTCGCCATCAAATTTTAAAGCAAACAAGTATCAAACACCAAGAACGAATCTTCAATCTTCACGGGATCAAACCGCATAAATAATTAAGAGAAGACCAATACCTTCCGATGCACCTGCATGACAAAGAAATTTTCAGGAACAACAAAATCAATAATATTAATGTCCTCAATCACTGAAACAATCTCAGGATCACTTTTCTCTGTTGTAATATTCATATTCTTAGTATCTCCATTCTTAGATTTTGTGATATCGTCTTTGCTCTCCTCAATAGAGAGAAACTCAATAGGAATTTAAGATTCTTCAACAGTAGTAGTTTCAATTTCAACTTGACTTTGCTTCAAAATAACTCTAAAATTGAAGCTTCATCAATTACCTCTGCTTT